>CAJQZJ010032660.1:4967754-4995251 GCA_907164525.1 Lophiomys imhausi | reverse complement strand
ACACACACACACACACACACACACACACACACACACACACACACACACACACACACACAAAACTACTAAACTACTGAGAAAAGCTTTCCAAGTGCCCATTAATCAAATGTGATAATAATGGCTGTTAAAGGGTTAAAGGGACGTTCAAGAGGTTTACTCAAGATTTGTGAAGAACAATGAATAGAGAAACTTATCAAGAACTGTGTCTGTGATTCTATTGTTTGTGTACTCTACTTTCTGAGAGAACAAAGGCAACCACCATATTTGAATCAAAATGATTATACAGTACAAGCTCCCAGTGAATATCCTTGCTTAGGAAGGCCCATTTTCCACTCATGTAAGAGTATATAGCTATAATTTAGTGTTTGTCTCCTTCTAACTGGTTATAGTGCAAGATATATATCACATTGGTCAAGAAGACATTATTTTATTTTAAATCAAAGGTAGTTAGTCTAGTAAGGACTCATATTTCTTGAACTTTTCTCTTCTCCTTTGCAGACTAGTCACTTCTATCAGTTTGGAAAGTTGAACTGCCACCAGTGGGATAAAATAGTCCTCACTTACCTCATGGATAAAAGATGGAAGCTGTGTTGGTCCAGCAGTGTTGCTAGCCTCATTTTTATTTTATTTTTCATTTTTTTTGCAAAAAGAATTGCCTTGCTGAAATATTTTCACTAATATTGATTGTTAGTTTCTAAACCATTTTTGGAGCAGAAATGGCTAACAAGCAATGATTTAAGAGATGGTGACATTTGTTTTGCTGGATTCTAAAGCTAACATGGACCAGAGGATGATAGGTGCTTTATGCTTCCCCCTTTCTTAACAGCAGGGATATTTATGGTGGATTTTCTATGCAAGTTACATACTGCACTTCACCTGTCTGCATTACAAAAAAAACCCAAAAAAACAAAACTTGTGATTTAGTTCAAAATTCACTAAATTGAACAGAACTTTGTCCATTCCATACAGATGATATAGTCAAACATTTTCCTTTCTGATACTGTAATTTCAAAGGTGAAATTGTGTGGATATATTTTACATGTGGGAAGATAGAAAATATCTGAGAGAAAAATAGTTGATTGTGTTGAAAATATTGTTATATTAATATATATTCTATTATCAACCTAAATGAGAATAATATAGCACATTTTGTGTTATTATGGGGTTTGACTCCAACTTACTTTAGTTAAGGAGATACTAGAAAATGTGATGCAGATTGAGGAATGTGATGCAAATTGAGGCTTTAAATGCATTTGCTTGTTGGTCATGTTTACCCTTTTGTACTTCAGCTAATGCCTTAGGAGGACCATATAAAATAAATACTAGCCCTCCATCTTGGGCCTCAGTGCTTGAAGCAAGAAACCCAGCTGCCTCAATCCATAAACCTACGGTCTACATAGAGGTCCATGAACTTGAGAGGTATTAAGGGGGGCATGGGAGAGGTTGGTGGGAGGTGACATTGGAGATATTAGAGGGAGAAATTATATTTTAATTAAAATAGGCCTGGCTTTTAAATTCAGTGTGTTCTCTATTTTTTTCCAACAGGGATTTTTTGGTAAACTTCTATCCTATCACAAGAATCATTTTTTTTTTGGGAGCTTAAATTAAATACTAAGTAATTCCCTGTAGCTTGAATGTGAAATATTACCCATAGACTCATGTTTTTGCATACTTGGTCTACAATGTTTTACTCTGTTTGGAAAGATTGTGTAGCCTGTAGGATGTGAAAACTTTCTTGAGGAAATAGGCCACTAGGATGTTCTTGAGGTTTCATAGCCTAGTTCCTTATCCTGTTTACTTTCTGCTCCCTGAATATGGATTATTATTATTAGCAGCCAACTTCTGGGTCCTGCTAACATGCCTTTCCTTAATGTTATCATTTTTATCTGAATAATTCACTGAATCCCTCTGAAATATGTTCTAAAATAAAACCTGTATCCCTTAGGTTGATTTGATCAGGATATCTTATTACAGCCACAGGAAAAAACATTAAGACAGTATTCTTTGTCTGTAGTGTCTAATGTGTTGGCATCTAATCTTCTTGGGAATGCTGTGCAGGAATGGAATGGGGCTCACTTGGAATGTACTGACTTAGTAGTTGATCACATGCTGCAAAAATTTATTTGTAAGCTTAGAAAATTATAAACGCATAGTTCACCATATGGTATAGTTGACATTGTTAAGGGAGCTATTGTATTTGAAAAATCAAAAATATTCACTAAATCCTCAAATTTCTCTTTCTGCCTACTGTCATGGTTACCATGACGACATTTCATGGCCCCATGTTACACTTTAAATGTAAACAATTCCTACAGAAGAATGCCATCACGATTTTACAGAAAGATCAAAGTAAAGAGAGATGTTTCACCTTCTGGTTAGATGATATTGGGACACAGATTTCAAACAACAGATGATATTGTTTGGGATATGGTACAATGCATATAAGGAATGCAGTGTTAGAGCCTGAGTTATCAAACTTTTAACTTAGTTCCAGTGACATATAAATGTTAGATATTAACCTTCAAATTGTAGAGAATTTTTGTGAGAGCAAATATATCACATTGGATTCTGATGTGTCTGAACAACCCTTAAATATTTTGTTGACCACTGTGTTATAGTTGTCCTTTTTTGTCTTGCTATATGATATATCTTGTCTTTGAATTATTTGATGAGAGAGAGGATGGCTATATAAATTTCTCCCTCAGGAATTCTTAGAATGTAAATGTTCAGATAAATTTTCTCACTTTTCTTTATTACAAAAGGAATATTGAATTTATTTCTATTTCTACTACTTAGAAACAATCATTAGAAGTAACCTTTTATACTGTACCTTCATTTTATTGAAGGCCATATGTTTTCTTCAATTGTGAAATATTTTCTAGTCCCCAAAGTTATTATTATGTTTAATATGAATAAAACTCAGATTCAGTAGACTTCGTCTAGTTTCAGGTATCTTCAGTGTTCTGTGTTCTAAGTTTTGATAGAATAGCGGTGTAGAGTTGTTACTGGAAAATAATATTCCAAATGGGTCTCATGTTACAAATATACAACACTACAGAGAGGCTTTCCATTCCTTGTAGAATAATGCCATACTGCTTCAAAAGGAGTAACATTTGACCAATATGTTTGATGTACATAAGCATTACTTTTTGTTCAGTTGTGTATTTCAATATTTAACACCTTTTCCTGTGTAGTAAATAGTGTAACTAAAATTGATTCAGCATTAGCAATGTAATCTCTATCAAGAGCAGAAAATTTTCACCCAGATTTTAGGTGAAGTTTCTAAGATGAAGAACCAGTAGACATAGGACATCTAGGAAACTAGTCTAGTTGTCTTAAATCAAACCCTCCATCTTTGTCTTCTATTTCCACTTAATATGTGGGAAAGGAGTAATGTGATAAAAAGAGATCTTTACTGTATTTCCATTTTATTTTATTTTTTTCAACTACTGAAGGTCAAGATTTCTGCTGTGAGCTGAAGGTTGATAGCATGAGATGGTACACTGATGATTCTTGTAGGAATTGCTGCATCTGCTACATTTTTTCTTTCTCTGAATAATTAGAGACCACCAAGTTAAAATATGCATTAAAACAACAAATTGTCCATGTTGTGGCACAGTAGGAATTCTGTTAAAGAACAAGGTCACATTTGTATGCGTAGCCATGTTTATTAAAGTGTTTTGCAAATAACACATTACTACTTGTAACATGTATATATAAGTATAAATGAAAATTTACTAATCATACATACTAAACTAGGTGAGTAGATTGAGAAGACTCACTCTGATAGTATATAGTACCTTTGGCAAGAGTCTAGACAAAATGGGATTGCGTAGTAGATGATAACTAACATTTTGCTCTCATATACTGGCTTAGGAAAGTGGCAGTACTAGTTCTTCTCTAGATTCCATGACTTCATCAGTCATGCGTAGTTGGTATACAACACCAGGCATGAATTCCATCTCATTTACTGAGCCTAATATAAGAACCACTCATGTACCTTTGGGGATATTTTCTGTGTTGCAAATTTTGGTAGTTTGCAGACACTATAGTTGGATAGGAATATTGATTGTTTTCCTCCCTTGGGTGCTTATATAACTTATTGTGATAGGATAAGAGCTAGTATACACAGAGAACAAATCCAATTCAGATTCAGATAAATTCCTTCAAGTCCTTTGTCCAAAATATGTGGTGTTTTTAGCAATACATTCTTACATTCTTTATCTGGAAGGAATGAAGGGCAGTGCTAATAGCCTATATTGGTTGGGTGGCCTTGTTGATTCTCCTAACCAGAAACTTGAAAGGAGGTTCTTCATGTCTGGTATTGATATAAGTTTAATTAAAGGTACATGTATACATACATACATACACACATACATACATATACGCATTATATACTATACATAATTTTAAGTAAATATAAAATAATGAATTTCATATGACTTTATCAAGCATTATTAGTGTTTTTTTTATTTTATTATTTATTTATTTAATTCACTTTAGAGCTTCATCACAGCCCCTCTCTCTCCTCTCCTCCCAGCTCTACCCTCAAACACTTCCATTCCACTTTCTCCCTATTCTCAGAGAAGGGGAAGCCCCCCCACCATGGGTACCAACCCACCCTAGTACATCAAGTTGCAACAGAACTAGGTACATCTTCTCCCACTGAGGCCAGACAAAGCATTCCAGCTATGTGAAAAGGATTCAAAGGCAGGCAACAGAGTCAGAGACAGCACCTACTTTAAGTGTTAGGGGACTCACATGAAAAACAAGCTACACATCTGCTGTTTATGTGTAGGAGGCTTATATGTCTAGTCCATGCATGCTGTTTGGTTGGTGGTTCAGTCTCTGTAAGTCCCCAAGGGCCCAGATTAGTTTGCTCTGTAGGTCTTTTTATAGTGCCCTTGACCCCTCTAGTTCACTCAATCCTTCTCCCCACTCTTCCACAAGACTTCTCAAGCTCTGCCTATTGTTTGGCTGTGGGTCTGTGCATCTCTCCATGAACTGCTATATGAAGCCTCTCAGAAGATAATTATGCTAGGCTCCTGTCTGCAAGCATAGCAGAATATTGTTAATAGTGTCAGTGGTTGACTCTCACCCATGGGATGGGTCTCAAGTTGGGCCAGTCATTGGTTGACCATTCCCTCAATCTCTTCTTTACCTTTATCTCTGCACTACTTGTGGGAAGAACAAATGTAGGGTTGAAGGCTTTGTGGGTGGGTTAATGTCTCCCTTCCTCCACTGGCAGTTCCACTGAGCTACATAAAGTAGCCTCTTCAGAATCCATATTCCTCTCTGGAAGAAGTCTCAGCTAGGGTCACCCCAATAGGCTCCTGGAAAGACCCCACCACTTCAGAAATGCCCCCTCTGATTTCCATTCTCTATCCAGACTTCTCCCCTCCCCATTCCTGATACCCAACCATGTTCCTTTGCGTATCCCTCTCCCACCCAGTTCCTTCCATCCACCTACTTCAGATGTCTTATTTTCTCTTCTGATGATATTCAAACATCCCCCCCTTAAGCCTCCTAGATACTTGGCATCTTTTGGATCAGGGGATTGTGTCCTGGTTATTCTGTTTGTTATGACTAATATCCACATATAAGTGAGTATATGCCATGTTTTATTTCTGTGTCTTTTTGAGTGAGGGTTACCTCACTCAGGATGATATTTTCTAGTTCCATCCATTTGCCTGCAAATTTCATGATGTTCTTGTTTTTAATAGCTGAGTTTTTAATAGCATTATATATATATGTTCCACATTTTCACTATCCATTCTTCAACTGAGGGACATCTAGGTTATTTCCAGTTTTTGGCTATTACAAATAAAGCTACTTTGAACATAGTTGAACAAGTTATGCAGCATCTCTTGGGTATATTCCCAGGAGTAGTATACCTTGGTTTTGAGATAAAACTATTCTCATTTTCAGAGAAAGAGCTAGATTTTTTGCATAGTGGTTGTATAAGTTTGTACTCCCCCAGCAATGGAGGAATGTTCCCCTTGCTCCATACCCTTACCAGTATGTGCTGTCACTTGAGTTTTTGATCTTAGCCAATTTAATGGGTGCAAGATGGAATCTCAGAGTCCTTTTGACTTGTGTTTCCCTCATGACTAATGACTTTGAACTTTTCTTTAAGTGTTTCTCAGTCATAGATTCCTCTGTTGAGAATTCTCTAATTTGTTGATTATTCATATATTTTAGATATTAGCTCTCTGTCAGATGTAGGACTGGTGAAGATAATTGCCCATTCTATTGACTGCCATTTTGTCCTCTTAATGATGTCTTTTGCTTTACAGAGTGTTTCAATTTCAGGAGGTCCCATGTTTTACTTGTTGATCTTAGTGCCTTAGCTGTTGGTGTTCAGGAAGTTGTCACCTATACCAAAGTGCTCAAGGCTAATCCCAACTTTCTCTTCTATTATTCTATATAGTTTTATGTTGAGGTTGTTGATGCACTTGAGCTTGAGTTTGTACAGGGCAATAAATATGGATCAATTTGGATTCTTCTACATGCCGACATACAATTATACCAGGATTATTTGTTGCAGATGCTTTATTTTTTCAATTGTATAGTTGTGGTGTCTTTGTCAAAATTCAAGTATCCATAGGGGTATGGGTTTGTTTCTGGGTCAATTTTATTCCATTGATCTGTCTGTTTATGTAAAAAACATGCAGTTTTTATTACTAATGCTCTAAAGTACATCTTGGAATCAGTGATAGTGATACCTTCAGAGTTGTTTTATTGTACAGGATTGCTTTAGCTATCTTGGGTTTTTTATTTTTCCATATGAAGTTGAGAATTGCTCTTTCAAGATCTGTAAAGAATTGTGTGGGAATGTTGATGGGAATTTCATTGAATCTGTAGATTGCTTTTGGTAAGATGGCCATTTTTACTATGTTAATCCTAAAAATCCATGAGCATGGAGTTCTTTCCATCTTCTAATATGTTCTGAAAATTTCTCTATTCAGAGACTTGAAGTTTTTGTTATGCAGATTTTACACTTGCTTGGTTAGAGTTACATCAAGATATTTAATATTATTTGCATTTATTGTGAAGGATGTTATTTTTCTAATTTCTTTCTTAGCTTGTTTATTATTTGGTTTTTTTGTTGTTTTCTTTTCTTTGTTTTATGTATATTTCTTCAAGTTACATCTCCATCACAGTGCCCTCTTTCCAGCCCTCCCATTTCCACTCCTCCACCCTCTTTTCCCTCTCCCACCCATCCCACTCCTTCAATGTGGAGTGTCCCTACATATCAGCCTCTCTCAGTTCAGTGTCATATGGGGGCTAAGAGCTTCCTCTTACATAGGGGCCTACATGTCAGCACCCCTACAGCAAATTGTTCCACTAATAGGTAACAACGTCTATGTTCCTGATCCTTATGGTGTGTTAGTTGTAGGATAGTTATCCTGTAATATATGGCTAAAATCCAATTATGTGAGTAGATGCCATGTGCATCTTTCTGAGTCTGGGTTATTTCATTCAGGATGAGCTTTTCTAGTTGTATCCATTTGGCTGTGAATTGCATGATTTCCTTGTTTCTGGCAGCAGATTAGTATTATTTTGTGAAGATGTACTGCGATTTTTTAAATCCATTTATCAGTTGAGGGACATCTGGGTTGTTTCCAGTTTCTAGCTATTACAAATAAGGCTGCTATGAACATAGTTGAGGATATATCCTTGTGGTTTGGTGAGGAATCCTTTGGGTAGATACCAGAAGTGGTATGGCTGGGTCTTTAGGTAGAGCTATTCCAAGTTTTCTAAGATATCACCAGAGTGATTTCCATAGTGGTTGTACAAGCTTGCACACCCACCAACAATGGAGGAGGGTTCCCCTTTCTCCACAACCTCGACAGCATGTGCTGTGATTTGACTTTTTGATCTTAGCCATTCTTACAGATGTGAGATGGAATATCAGAGGTATCTGGAGTTGCATTTCTCTGATGATTAAGGATGTTGAACATTTCTTCAAGTGTCTCAATAGCATTAAAGATTCCTCCTTTGTGAATTCTCTGTTTAGCTATGTTTCCCATTTTTTCATTGGATTATTTGGTTTCTTTGCATTTGATTTCTTGAGTTCTTTATAAATTATGAATATTTGCCCACTGTCAGAGGTTGAGTTGGTAAAGATCTTTTCCCATTCTGTAGGTTGCCGTTTTGTTAGAATGACAGTGTCCTTTGCCTTACAGAAGCTTTTCAGTTTCATGAGTTCCCATTTATTGATTGTTGGTCTTTAGAGACTGAGCTATTGGTGTTCTGTTCAGGAAGTTGTCACCTGTGCCAATAAGTTCAAAGCTTTTCACTACTTTCTCTTCTGTTAGATTTAGTGTGTTGGGCTTTGTGTTAAGGTTTTTGATCCATTTGGACTTAAGTTTTGTGCAAAGTGATAGTATGAGTCTATTTGCATTCTTTTACATGTTGACATGAAGTTAGACCAGTACCATTTGTTTAAGATATCCTTTTTCTATTGTAGTTTTGGCTCCTTTGCCAAAAATTAAGTGACCATAGGTTTACGGGTTCATTTTTTGGGTTTTCAACTCCATTCCATTGATCTACTGGTCTGTTTTTATACCAGTACCATACTGTTTTTATTATTATTGCTCTGTAGTATCACTTGAAATCTGGGACCGTGATACCTCCAGATTTTTTTTTTTTTATTGTACAGGATTGATTTAACTATTCTGGGTTTTATGTTATGCCATATGAAGTTGAGAATTGTTTTTTTCCAGATCTATAAATAATTGGCTGGTATTTTAATAGGAACTGCATTGAATCTGTATATTTCTTTTGGCAGGATGGTCATTTTTATTATGTTGATCCTACCTATCCATGAGTGTCCCGTCGACCTCGACCAGCAAGAACGACGCAACTCGCAAAAGCTCTTCTCAAGCAGTTTATTCAGGTCCCTTGAAAACAGTCTTCCGAATGAATCGGGCAGACCCAACCCACAGGCTAAATACTATATGAACAGCCAATCAAGTAAAGCCACGTGGTGCTATCTTACAGGCCCACGTATGTGGAAGCAAGCCAGATCAGCGGTCTTAACCAAATATGGACTTGTTTACCACCAAGAGCGCTCACCATTGGGCTGGTGGAAGGCAGAAACCGGCGCCATCTTTAGGGCGCAGCACGTCGCAGCTCTCTACAGTTCCTCCTTTTTTGTTTTTGAAAAAATGTTGGTAGAAGTCCCTGGAAAGGCTTCGTAATCCCCATATCTGGGGATCTCATGGTGGGCCTGAGCCTGTAGGAGGGCGGTGCTCAGACTCTTACCCATCTCTGGGTCAGCCTCCCCACTCGGGGCTACCCTGTCTTAGGTGGCCGAGACTTATCCATCTACTCCGTCATTGACTTGCCAGACCCTAATATCCATGGAACGAATACCTCAGTGGGCAGGGACTATGCTCAGTGAAGATTTTAAGGCTTCATGGCAGCGAGCCATGCCTGAGGGGACTGGCCCGCCTCAATGGCGACAAGGGCCTGTATAATCATGGCTGCATTATGCTTTTGTGTGGCTCTCATCTTGTAGATGCACCATAGGCAAACCAGAGAGGCTAGTATCATCAGTATCACCAAAGAGCCTATGCCCGCCCACTCCTTAAGATGATCCATAGCTGCCTGTATCCAGGAAGTCAAACCATTAGCCAGACTCAGATCCACCCGAGTGGAGTTGATGTGGACGATTGTTGCTCTCAGCTCTCTCATCTTATTTTCAAAATCAGCCGACCAATCCTGTAAGAGGAGATCTGATAATTGCTTAGACAGATTAGCAGCCTTTGTTAAATTTTGATACTGCACCGAAGTAACACACAAACCCTGCATTTTCCACTCACACCCCAACTGTGCTAGTTGTCAAAGAGAATCAATCTGTTCTTGTATTAAATCTATGCGTTGATTAACTATCATAAGGCCTCCTTTGAGATGAGAATTCATAGAGGTCTGAGTATCCAATGCCTGTGCTACATTGGCTGAGATGTCATTCAGGGCATTGGCAGTCTGTATAGAACCAGACAAGGCAATAGTTGAGGCAGTAGCCCCCACAGCAGCAATAGTGGTGGCAGTAACAATAGCTGCAGTGATGCCAAAATCTCTTTTAAGCCTGAATAGCATCATGGTATTAGGGGCCTCTACAGGGACTGGTACATATCGAGGCATTCTAGTCACCACAGCCACAGGAAAGGCTGTGGCATTCCAGCACAGGGCATAAAAGCTTGTGTCCGGAGTGCATACTAACTTTTCTTCACCCAAGGATGCACTCCCATTACTTACAATCCACAGAAAAGGAGGCCAGAGACACACTGGCGAGGCTGAAAAGGTCTTATTGCAGTAAGAATGAAACGAAGAATTCCAAGTACCAGAGCCACTACTGCTAGAAAAATCCATATTGGTAGCAGACCCTAGGGAAAAACTACCTCTTTGATAAATTCCTCCCCCAAGCATAAGTATAGGTCCCAAATCCATACAGCTACCATTTGCTCCACACAAAAACCATAAATCAAAAGGATTGGTGGCAGTCTGCTGAGGATCCCTAGTAGATAAATCAAGCATTCCTGTACAAGACTTATTCACTATATTACTAATCATGGGGCTAAAGGAAAAATAATCTTGTTGAACCCAAACTGCTCTGCGCCCCTGACATCCAGTCCAGGGAAAAGGTCCTTCCTCTCCTGCGGATCCTCTACAAAAAGGTGCCCAGCATGGCTGTCTGGGGGGGTCCCGGTCAGAGACTCGAGTGTGCCACCACCCCACAAGACGAGAACCATTGCTCGAAAACAAATCACCACCCCTACCCCCAAACCTCAGTTGTGGTAAAAATTCTGCTAACTGCTGAGACAATTAAATGCATTTTTTATCATCTGACCTATTAAAAAGCACAGACTACCCTTTTTATCATCTGACCTATTAAAAAGCACAGACTACCCTTTTTATCATCTGACCTATTAAAAAGCACAGACTACCCTTTAAGCTGACATTTCTATTACCCTCTATAGGGCTTTTGTGATCATCAAAGGGAAGATAGGGTAAGCCTAAGCTTCTATTACTGCTAAATAAGCGTGGAAACACAGTTGCATCATGTCTGACTGGCATCGGCTTTGGGAATATCGACAGGATCACCCATCTCAGCTCGGTCATTCCTGACATCATCACTGCTACTATCACCAGGATCCCCAGGAAGGTCTTCATGACGAATCTTCCTCACAAGGTGTTCAGGCACCCACACTGGATCTTGTTGATCCTGAGGAAAAACACAAACAGATCCTCTCGCCCATGTTAGCACGGGGTCAGGCCCTGGCCAAGAGCCTGTCAAAATATCCTTCCACTTCACCATGCCTTTAGGTGGACCATGGGAATCCTGATGTCTGTCCGCTGCTGAGCGGACTTGAGCATCCAAATTTAAAAAATTTAAAATAAATAAGGCTAAAGACATTCTCTCCTAGGGGGTACGGCCTTGGCCTATTCCCCTTTCTGTTTTTGCAAACATTCTTTCAAGGTGCAATGAGCACGCTCCACAATTCCTTGTCCTTGAGGATTATATGGTAATCCGTGATTAAGCTGTACCTCCATCTGGTTGCAGAAGGAGACAAAGGACTGAGCCGTATAGGCTGGTCCATTGTCCGTTTTAAGCTGTTGTGGTTTTCCCCATGCAGCCCAGGCTTCAAAGCAATGCCCTATGATATTGCAAGCCTTTTCTCTACTCATAGGTGTAGCATGTATGATACTTGAGCAGGTATCCACAGATACATGAATATATTTTAAGATTCCAAACTCTGAAATGTGGGTAACGTCCATTTGCCAGATTTTGAGTGGTTCAAAATTTTGAGTGGTTCAACCCTAGAGTTCACTCCCACACTGGGAGGATGATGATGAATCACACACTGAAGACAGTCCAAAACCACTTGTCTAGCATCTGCTCTACACAAATGGAATTTCTGCTGTAGAGTTTTTGCATTTACATGAAATAATTGGTGAAACTGTCTGGCTTGGTCCAGGAATGAGCTCCAAAAAATGCATTCCATCCTAGTTCATTGATCAACCTTATCATTACCCTCACTTAATGGTCCAGCTAATCCTGTATGTGCTCTGATATGTTGAATATAAAAACACCTTTTTCTCTGCCAGATTAAAACTTGCAACTCTTGTAATAAGGCACATACAGTACTACTATTCTTAATAGGACATGCTAATTCTAATACTTTCACTGCGTTGACCACATAGACTGAATCTGAAATCAAACTGAATGCAAATTGACATCTTTTAAACACCTCAATTACTATTTTCAACTCTACTATTTGGGGGGGAGCCCGGTTGAAATTGGCATAGCACGGGCTCTTGTCTTTCTATCAAATAGGCTCCGCAGCCTGTCTTTGAGCCATCAGTAAACACATTTGGTGACCCTTGAAGTGGTACTGCTGAAGTAACCTTAGGGAATATCACTGGGTGCTCCTTAAAAAATGATAGCAATGGATGCTTAGGATAATGGTTATCAATCACTCCTTCAAAGCTACATTGCAATATTGCCAAATCATCTACAGTGCCACACAAAATCTTAATTTGATGACTGGAATAGGGCACTATTATACTGACAGGAGCAACTCCAAAAGACTGCAAATATTGTTGGATACCATTCAAGGCTAAAGCAGCAAGTGCAGTGGGATAATGTTCTATGGATTTTTTTGGAGAAATCTTCGAGTAAGTCCATAATAATGGTCCGTCCTGCCATAACAATCCTGTAGGTTGACCATAGGTGGCAAATATGCACAATGCAATGGGCTGTCCGTCCTGCCATCTCTTTAGGAAGGCACTCTGCAACCTTTCTTCCACTTTACATAAAGCTTTTCTTGCTTCTTCTGTTAATTGCGTAGGAGAATTAAGTGCTGAATTACCTTTCAAAATATCATATAGGGGTCTTATTTCATAATTTGGTAGCTTCAAATAGCCTCTTACCCAATTGATATCTCCTAACAACCTTTGAAAATCATTTAGAGTCTTTAAATTATCTTTTCTTATCTCAATCTTTTGAGGTATTATCTTTTCAGGTCCAATCTTCGCTCCTAAATAATTAACCACATTTTCCTTTTGAACCTTATCAGGAGCAATAAACAACCTTATCTTTTTTAATAAGTGAACTAATTCTTCAGAGGCCTGATCTAACATTTGTTCACTCTTAGCTGCCAGTAAGATATCATCCATATAATGAACACATCTCAAATCTGGAAAATTCTTTCTCAAGGGAGCAATGGCTTCTTCCACATACAGTTGGCACATAGTGGGGCTGTTCGCCATGCCCTGAGGTAGTACTACCCATTCAAACCGCTGATCAGGTTCTTCATGGTTACAGGATGGAACAGTAAATGCAAATCTCTCACTATCTTTGGCACACAAAGGGATGGAGAAAAAACAATCCCTTATATCTATTACTATTATGGGCCATGATGCTGGCAAAGATGATAAAAGTGGCAAGCCGCGTTGCACTGGGCCCATGATCTGCATTTGTTGATTTATGGCACGCAGGTCATGCAACAATCTCCATTTTCCAGATTTCTTTTTAATGACAAAGATAGGTGTATTCCAGGGAGATACAGATGGCCTTATATGCTTTAAAGACATCTGTTCATCCACAAACTCTTTGGCTGCATTCAATTTTACAGAGGAAAGTGGCCACTGAGGAACCTATACTGGGTCCTCCGTCTTCCAAGTTATGGGAATGCCCTCCTCAGTGGCCCCTAGGAAAAATCCAGGCCCTGTCTCTTTTGTCTTTGCTGCATAGATATGGGACTCTTCCGCCCCTGCAAATATTTTCCTATTCCAAAGCCTGGAGCATATCCCATATCTTGCATCATACATTGGGCTGAATCAGAATAATCATTACTCAATTTAAATCCCATATCCTTTAAAAGGTCTCTTCCCCAAAGGGAGATAGGGAGCTCAAGTACATATGGCTGCATTTCTCCTGAGTGGTTTTCTTGGTCCTGCCACTTTAATAATCTTGCACTCATATCTGGAGTCTTAGCATAACCCAGGCCTTGAAGTGTTTGAGAAGAGGCTTGTATGGGCCAACCTGAAGGCCAGTCTTTCTTTGCTATGATACTCCTATCAGCCCCAGTATCCAAAAAGCCCAGGATCTTTTTACCATCAACTTTTAACTCCAAGATGGGGCGTTGGTCCAAATCCAAGGAGAGAAAAGTCAGATCTGTGCTCGTGGACCCAAAACCGTCTTTTCCTCTCTCTCGATCCCTTGCCGCATAGCGATCATGTAAGCTTGGCAAAATGACCAACTGAGCAATTCTATCTCCAGAAGAGATAGCTGTTATACCACGGGGAGAGGCTACCATGATCTTAACCACTCCTGTATAATCTGGATCTATAACCCCAGGATGGACAATAAGTCCTCTCAAGGCTGATGATGACCTCCCTAATAGCAAACCAACTGTACCAGGTTCAAGGGGTCCTTTAAAATCTGTTTCAATTAACTGGACCCCCATTTGGGGTGTTAATACGAGTCTGATGGTGGAGCAGAGGTCCAATCCTGCTGAGCCTGCAGTGGCTCTCCGCGGTCTCTCGGATGGCGGAGTGTTGGCCATCTCTCTTGATTCTGTTCTTTGTCCTGATTCTCTACTGCCCCATATATTTGTGGGCCCTGGGGTCATGGGCCCCGCTGTCCATTTTTTGGACGAGCGCCACCATAACCTTGAGTCAAAGGCTGGCCATGGACTCTGTCACTGAACGGCACTCATTAGCCCAATGGTTCCCTTTCTTACATTTTGGGCATAACCCCGGCTGCCTGGGGTGTTGTGCACTTCCTGTACTTTCTGTACTCCTTCTCTTGGGGCATTGTCTTTTCAAGTGTCCTATCTTGCCACACTTAAAACAAACTCCTGGACTTCCTCCACATTTTCTGGTCAACTGTACTACCACGGCAGCAAAACCAGCATTAGTTAACGGCCCTCCAAGTTCTCTACACACTTTCATCCAGGCTTCTAGCCCTTTGTTCTTGTAAGGGGTGATAGTGGCTCTACACTCTTTGGTGCATTGCTCATAGACCAACTGTTTTATTAGTGGCATAGCAGCATCCGGGTCACCAAAAATCTTCCCTGCTGCTTCCACCAATCATGCCACAAAGTCTGAAAAGGGCTCCATGGGGCCCTGTAGAATCTTAGTTAAGTTCCCACTCACCTCCCCTTTGTTAGGAAGGGATTTCCAAGCCTTGATAGCTGTCTGGTTTATTTGTTCATAAACCTGATTGGGATATCCTGTCTGCTGGTTGGCAAATCTCCCCTGCCCAAGCAGCATATCTCTATCCCAGGCTGGATTTCCATTTCTTTGATTAATGGCTGCTTGCTCAGTGGCATACTCAATCAAGAAAGCTTTCCAGTCTAAGTATTGCCCTGGACTTAAGCAGGCACAGGCCAGGCCACTCCAATCACTCGGGGTCAAACAATGTCTGCTTAATGCTTCTACTTGAGCCAATGTAAAAGAAGCAGTAATACCATAGGTACAAACCGACTCTGCAAGGGATTTAACTACTTTAAAATCAAGCGGTTCCTCGTACCTGTTTCCTTGTGGATCTTGGTATACTGGATAGGCAAACTGTAATTCTGTTCTTACTTGTGTCCACATCCCGGGGCAGAAAGATCTCCCTACTTTCAGGGACTGAACAGGCTGATCTATCTGAACGGCTTCTGGGTATGGAGGGGGAGTTGAAGGCGCCGCGGCAATGGCTTCACTTAGACCGACCGCTGCCAACGTGGCTGAAGGCACCACAGCAACAGCTTCACTTACACTGACTGCTGCCAATGTGTCTTTCTCTTTTACCCTTTTCTTTTCCCTTTTTCTAATAGCAGTCCTCTCCAACTGTTCTATTAGAGCGTGTAGCTCCCCTTCAGAATCCATGCCCTCTGAGTCCTCAAAATCTCTAAAATCTCTAAGATCGGGATAGAGAGGGACCTTCTTTTTGCTTCCCTTTTCACTGTCTGCCTGCTCAGATCTTTCCCCTTGCAGCAGTTCCAAGGCTGATTCTCCCTCCTTGACTGCTTTACAGCATCTCTGATCTTCTAAACAACTCCTCACCATCTTCCAAACCAGTCTTACTCCATGCTTCAGAGCACCTTGCTCCCAAGCAAAATCCAAGTCCCTGCCTAATTTGTCCCAGCAGGATACCGTAAGATTCCCGGACACCGCAACCACGGAGCCACGGAGTCGCATTCATTCAAAAATCTTTCTAGGGTTGACTTCTCAAGTTTCAATTTCCTAGCTAAAAGTAGCTCCTGAAGATCCAGAAAAATTGGATGTGACTGAGACGATCCCATGATTAAAAATTTACTTTTGGTTCGCAGTTTCCCGTGAAACTTTACCTTTAGTTCGCTATTTCCGCGAAACTTTATTGTCCTAATTTATCCCGGGAACTTACCAGTGCACTGCCCCTGACTGCAGGAGTTCTGAGTCTTTTCTGGTTCCCCATACGGGCCACCACTTGTTGCGTCGACCTCGACCAGAAGAACGATGCAACTCACAAAAGCTCTTCTCAAGCAGTTTATTCAGGTCCCTTGAAAACAGTCTTCCGAATGAATCGGGCAGACCCAACCCACAGGCTAAATACTATATGAACAGCCAATTAAGTAAAGCCACGTGGTGCTATCTTACAGGCCCACGTATGCGGAAGCAAGCCAGATCAGCGGTCTTAACCAAATATGGACTTGTTTACCACTGAGAACGCTCACCATCGGGCTGGTGGAAGGCGAAAACTGGCGCCATCTTTAGGGCACGGCACGTCGCAGCTCTCTACACATGAGCATGGGAGATCTTACCGTCTTCTGATGTCCTTTTCAATTTTTTCTTCAGGGACATGAAGTTCTTGTCATACAGGTCTTGTACTTGCTTGGTTAGAGTTAACCCCACATATTATATATTGTTTGTGGTTATTGTGAAGTGTGTTCTTTCCTTAATTTCTTTCTCAGCCCATTTATCTTTTGTATAAAGGGCTTCCAATTTTTTGAATTCATTTTGTATCCAGCTCCCTTGCTGAATGTGTTTATCAGTTGTAGGAGTTCTCTGGTGGAATTTTTGTGGTCACTTATGTATACTATCATATCATCTGCAATTAGAGATAGTTTGACTTCTTGGTTTCAATTTGTATCTCCTTCACCTCCTTTAGTTGTCCTATTGTTCTAGCAAGAACTTCAAGTTCTGTGTTGAGGAGATATTGTGAGATTGGGCATCCTTGCCTTGTCCCTGAATTTTGAGGAAATGCTTCAAGTTTCTCTTCATTTAATTTGATGTTTGTTACTGGCTTGCTGTATATCGCCTTTATTATTTTTAGGCATGGACCTTGTATGCCCGTTCTCTCCAGGACTTTTAGCATGAAGGAGTGTTGGATTTTGTCAAATGATTTCCAGCATCTAATGAGATGATCATGTGTTTTTTTTTTTCTTCTTTCAGCTTGTTTATATGGTGAATTATGTTGATGGATTTTTGTTTGTTGAACCATTCCTGCATTCCTGGGATGAAGTCTACTTGATCATTGTGTTTGATAGTTTTGATGTGTTCTTGGATTTGGTTTGCCAGTATTTTACTAAGTCTATTTGCGCCTATGTTCATGAAGGAAAATGGTCTGAAGTTCTCTTTCTTTGTTGGGTCTTTGTGAGGGTTAGGAATTAGGGTGACTATGGCCTCATAGAATGAGTATGGCAGTGTTCCATCTGACTCCATTTTGTGAAAGAGTTTGAAGAGTATTGGTATTAGCTCTTCTTTGAAGGTCTGGTAGAATTCTGTGCTGAAACCATCTGGCCCTGGGCTTTTTTTTTTGGTGGGTTGGGGGAGACTTTTAATGACTGTTTCCATTTCCTTATATGTTAAGCTGATCTTGATTTAACTTTGGTAGTTGGAATCTATCAAGAAAAGTCTCCATTTCCACTTAGCTTTTCAAATTTCATGGAGTATATATTTTTAAAGTAAGATCTAAAGATTCTCTGGATTTTTTGAATGTCTGTTGTTATTTCTACCTTTTCATTTCTGATTTTGTTGATTTGGGTTTGTCCCTCTGCCTTTTATTTAATTTGGCTAAGGGTTGTTTATTTCGTTGATTTTCTCAAAGAACCAACTCTTGGTTTCATTGATTCTTGTATTGTTCTTTTTGTTCATAAGTTGTTAATTTCATCCCTAAGTTTGATGATTTCCTGCCTTCTGCTCCTCTTGGAAGTGTTTTCTTCTTTTTTTTCCCAGTTCTTCCAGTTCTGG
This sequence comes from Lophiomys imhausi, assembly GCA_907164525.1. NCBI lineage: Eukaryota > Metazoa > Chordata > Mammalia > Rodentia > Muridae > Lophiomys > Lophiomys imhausi. The sequence continues at coordinate 4,977,020 of CAJQZJ010032660.1, read as the reverse complement.
TGTTAATTACCTAATCTGAGCTGTCACAGTTTTTTGTTTTTTTGAAGGCACTTAGTGCTATTAACTTTCCTCATAGCACTGCTTGCATTGTGTCCCATAGGTTTGGGTATGCTATACCTTCAGTTTTGTTGGATTTTAAGAAGTCTTTGATTTCCTTCTTTATTTCTTTCCTGACCCAGTAGTCATTCAGTAGAGAGTTGTTCAGTTTTCATAAATATGTAGGCTTTCTGTTGTATCTATTTTTGTGGAAGTCCAGCTTTATTCCATTATAGTCTGATGAGATACACGGGTTTATTTCAATTTTCTTGTATCTGTTGAGGCTTGCTTTGTGCCCAACTATATGGTGGATTTTGTAGAAGGTTCTGTGTGGTGCTGAGAAGAAATTGTATTCTTTTGTGCCTGGGTGAAATGTTCTGTAGTTATCTGATAGTTCCATTTGGTTCATGACCTCTGTTAGAGTTGTTATTTCTGTTTGGTTTCTGTCTGGATGATCTGCTCATAGTTGTAAGTGGGGTGTGGAATTCTCCCACTACTAATGTGTGGGAATCAATGTGTAGTTTAAGCTTTAGAAATTTTCTTTTACAAATGTTGGTCCCCTTGTATTTGGGGCATAGATATTCAATATTGAGATGTCATCTTGATGAATTTTTCCATTTATCGAGTATATAGTGCCCTTCCTCATCTTTTTTGATTAACTTCAGTTGAAAGTCGATTTTATTTGATATTAGAATGGCTACTCCAGCTTGCTTCCTGTGTCCATTTGCTTGGAAAACCTTTTCCCACCCCTTTTCTCTGAGGTAGCATCTATCTTTGTTAGTGAAATGCGTTTCTTTTATGTAGCAAAATGATGGGTTTGTTTACAGATCCATTCCGTCAGTCTGTGTCTTTTTTATTAGGGAGTTGAGTCCATTGATGTTGAGGAGTAATAATGACCAAAGGTTCTTATTTCCTGTTATTTTGATGTAGGTGATCGTTGTGTGGTTTTTTTTGTTTTGTTTTGTTTTGTTTTTGCTTGTTTGTTTAGCTGCAGTGGAGTTTTTTGCTTCCTCTGTTTTCTTGGGTGTAGTTATTTTCTCTGGGTTGGAATATCCCTTCTAGGATCTTCTGTAGGGCTGGATTTGTGGGTAGATACTGTTTAAATTTGCTTTTGTCACGGAGTATCTTGTTTTCTCTGTCTGTGTTGATAGAGAGTTTTGCTGGATATTGTAGTCTCACCAGGCTCCTATATTTTCTTAGGGTTAGTAAGATGTCTGTCCAGGCCCTTCTGGCTCTTAAAGTTTCTCAGGAGAAGTCAGGTGTAATTCTTATGGGCCTGCCAGTATACATTACTTGACCTTTTTCTCTTACAGCTTTTGATATTCTTTCTTTTTCTGTACATTTGGGGTTTCAATTAATATGTGGCAAGAGGAATTTCTTTTCTGCTCTAATCTGTTTGGTGTTCTGTATGGCTCTTGGAATTTTACCGGTATCTCTTTCTTTAGGTTTGGGTAGTTTTCTTCTATGATTTTGTTGAAGATGTTTCTGGACCTTGGAGTTGGGGGTCTTCTCTTTCCTCTATGCCTATAATTCTTAGGTTTATTCTTTTCATTGAGTCCTTGATTTCTTGGATGTTGTGGGTGAGAACTTTTTTAGATTTCTCATTTTCTTTGGTTGTTGTCCTGATTTTTTCAATTGAATCTTCCACGCCTGCAATTCTGTCTTGTATGTCTCTAATGGTATTCTCCATTGCTTTCATTTGTAAAATTGAGGAATCTTTATAAATGGAATCCCTTTTTTACATCCATTTTGTTAACCTGTGTCTTTTTATTGGAGAATTGAGTACATTGATGTTGAGATATATTAATGACCAGTGATTGTTAGTCCCTGTTATTTTGATGTTGGTGATAGTAGTGCATGCTTGTGTGTGTTTTGGGGGGTGTTTGTGTTTGTGTATGTTCCCATTCTTTTGGTTTTGTTAGTGTGCAATTTTTTACTTCCTATGTTTTCTTGGTTGTTGTTAACCTCTTTGGGTTGGAGTTTTCCTTCTATTATTTTCTATAGGTCTAAATTTGTGGATAGCTATTGTTTAAATTTGGTTTTGTCTTAGAATATCTTGTTTTCTTTATCTATGGTGATTGAAAGTATTTTGTTGGTATAGTAGTCTAGGTTGGCATCTGTGGTCTCTTACAAGCTCCAAAGACATCTGTCTAGGCTCTTCTAACTTTTAGACTCTCTGTTGAGAAATCAAGTGAAATTCTGATAAGTCTGCCTTTATATGGTACTTATCCTTTTTCTCTTACAGCTTTTCATATTATTTTGTTCTGTACATTTAGTGTTTTAATTATTATGTGGTAGAAGATATTATTTTCTCTTCCAATTTAATTGTTGTTCTGTATCTACTTGTTTGCTTATAGGCATATCTTTGTTTAGGTTTTGGAAATTTTCTTCTATGATTTTGTTGAAAATATTTTCTGGTCCTTGCAGCAGGGACTTTTTTCCTTCTTCTATTCCTATTTTCAGAGTATTGAAACTTCCTGGAAGTTTTGTGTCAGGAATTTTTTTAGATTTAACATTCTCTTTAACTGATGTATCAATTTCTTCTATCATATCTTCTATCCCTGAATTCTCTCTTTCATTTCATCTATTCTGTTGATTATGTTTGCATCTGTCGTTCTTGTTCTCTTCCTTAGATTTTCCATTTTCAGGATTGCCTCATTTTATGTTTCCTTTATTGATTCTACTTCCATTTTCAGGGTTTTAACAGGTTTAGTCATTGCTTTCACCTGCTTAATTATATTCTCCTATATTTATTTATGGAATTTGTTTCCTCTTTAAAGGTTTCTACCTGTTTGATTGTAGTTCCCTGTATTTCTTTAAGGGATTTATTAATTTCCTCTTTAAAAGACCCTACCATAGTTATAGGATTGGATTTAAGTTCATTTTCTTATGCCTCAGTTTTGTTAGGATATCCAGGGCTTCCTATAGTAGGATAGTTAAGTTCTGAAGGTACCATATCGTCCTGGCTCTTGTTTATTTTGTTCTTATGCTGGCCTTTAGCCATCTGGTTGTCCCTATATATTCCTGTATGTTCTTGGTGCAGCAGGCCTGTATGTTCCCAGTGAAGCAGGGCTTGATATTCCTGGTGCAGCAGGCCCTGATGTTCCTGGTGCAGCCATTCTGGATATTCCTGGTATTGCAGGCCTGGGGGAGGCTGGGTTGTGGTGGCTGGACAATGGAGATCTGGGTGACAGCATGCAGCTCAGGGCAGCTGGGGGTTCCACATGGGACTGGTAGGGCAGGGGGATGGGGTGAGTGATATATCCTGGTTGTTCCTAGTGCAGCAGGCCTGATGGAGTCTGGTGGAGTGGTGCCTGGACAATGGGGCTGTGTGTTCATTCCTGTTGCAACAGGTCTGTTGGAGGCCTGGAGAGCTATGGACCAAGGATGGAACTCTGAGAGACAGCGTGCAGCTTAGGGAAAGTGGGTGGCTCCCAAGAGACTTGACAGGCAGGAGAATTGGGGAGAAAGGATCTAAGCTGGTTGTTCCTGGTACAGCAGGCCTGGTGGAAACTTGTGGTGGAGTGCTGGCCAGATAATTGAGTTCATCTGGAACAGCATGCAGTTAGGGTGGCTGGGTGTGCCCCACAAGACCGATTAGTGTTATTTAACCCTCCTCATTCCCTCTCTCTGTGTTGCCATCCCTTCACCTATCCTCAGGTAAGTTCCCTTACATATTTTCACATTTTCCTCTCCATAGAAGAGTGTCATATTTTTCTCCACTCTGGAGTCCCTCTTCTTAATGATAGCCATTGTAGAAATTCCATAGATAAGGGTCAGATGAAATCTCAAAGCAGTTTTAACTTGTATCCCTCTGACGGCTAAGGATACTAAACATTTTAAAGACATTATCTGAACACTTGGCTGCTTTCTTATGATAACTATCTTTCTGTTCATTAGTCTATTTATTGATAGAAAGTGTTGTTAGTTTTGTGTCAATCTTTATAGTACTTTAAATATTGTAACCCCTGTCTGAAGTATAGTTAAGAAATATTTTATCTTGAATTTATGAGCTGATTTCTCTTAATTCTGTTAAGCTTTCTTTGCTAAGTAAAAGTTTGAATGTTTTATATAATTCCATTTGTAAATTTTGGGAGCTTTTAAATTTGTGGTTGGAGCATACATTGAGATATTTTTCCTAGTTATTTCGAGATTTTTTTTACTTAGTTAATAATTAACAATATGAAGCTTTTTTGTAGCATATGCGTGTCTGCATATCCATGTATGGGTGCAAACCCACATATGTGTGGAGGCTAGAGGAAGATTTCTAGTATATTTCTCTATTGTATTCCACTTAATTTTGGGGATAGCTTCTTTCACTACACTTAGAACTCACAAATTTTTCAGTAATGACCACCAAGGATGATATGTTTAAAAACTACCTAAAATATTAAAGAAATAAATTATCTCTACACTGAAATTTTTTTATTACGAAAAAAAAACCATCGAGGACAATACTAGATAACAAACATGCATTCCATGCTCCTAGTTTTCCATAACCAATATAAAATGAGTATTACTCCTTTGTTACCCAAAACAATCTACATATTCAATGAAAATTTCATCTAAATGTCAATGACATTCTTCATAGAGGTAGAAAAATAATTTTAAAATTCATATGGAAACAACAAATGACCATAAATAGCCAAAAAATCATAAACAAAAAAATTGTCATAATACCTGGCCTAAAATTATGCTACAGAGTAATAATCATAAAGACAACATACTTGAACAAAAACAGAAATCAAGACCAATGGAGTGAAACAGAGGACCAAGAAATAAATCCACACAGCTATAGACACTCAATTTTTAACAAAGGTATCAAAATATTATACTGGATAAAAGAAAACCCATTTGATAAATGATATCAGCAAAATTGAATACCTACAGCAGACAATAAAGTGTTTGCTATGTAGGCATGAAGACCCAAGTTCAGATTCTCAGCATACATATAAAAAGCCAGGAATGATAGTGTGCACAGTATATAATCGTTATTCTGGTGATGTGGAAATGGGTTGATCCCTGGAGTTTGATTATTATTCTGAATCTGGGAGCTCCAGTATTTTTGAGAGGCTTGTCTTGAAAAAAAAAAAAAGTAGAGCTTGATATAGAAAAATGCCAAACCTCAACCTCAAACCCTGCATACTGATGGAGTGGGTCCCTCCAGTTATGCTATTTGGCTTTTGAACTCAGGTCCATCCCACAGTGCCATGAAAAGCCTTTTTCAATCTCCTTGATCAAACTACTGAAGGTACAAGTGTAGCAGAGAAACAAAGATCTGATACAGAGCCTGCAGACCCCAAAACTGGACTAAAAGAAGAAATTAAGATATCCATTCCTCTATGAATTAGTCCCCTCCTGAACTTTGTAAACACCTTCACTGAAGGAAGAAATGTGACTTGAACAGAAAAAGAAAAAAAAAAACAACAAATAATTCCAAAAGTTTAGAAAGCATGAAAAGAAATAACATGATAACTCAAAAATAAAATTCTGTAGTAATAATGGTCAGGAGTAAAAATAACATGGGTTACTTCCAAAAATTTTTAAATGGTTATAAATATGTTCTAATAATTAAAAGAAGAAAAAGTCTAAGAAAAATACCAAGAGATGAAAATAGTTTGAAATTTTAATGAAACTCTAAACTGAAACAATGATGAAAATGAAAAATGCAATAAGCCTCATCAACTGGGGATCACAGAGATGGCTTAGTGGTTAAGAGCACTGGCTGCTCTTCCAGATGTCCCAGGTTCAATTCCCAGCACCCACATGGCACTTCAAAACTGTCTGTAACTACAGTTCCAGGAAATCCAACACTCTCACACAGACATCCATTCAGGCAAAACACCAATGTACATGAAATAAAAATAAGTACATTATTTTCTAAAAAGCCTCCTCAACACAATGCATAACATTGAAAACAGAATCAAATATAGAAGAAAAAGTAGAAGAAATAAATTACCCAGTGAATGTCAATAAGGAAATATCATATGAATGGAATATGGGATAGTTTTAAAAAGCCATGAAATGACCTAATCTCCAATTTATTGCCATAGAAGGAAAAGAAAGTCATAGTTAAGACAAAGAATGTCTTCAGTAAAATAAACCCTAAAGATGCAGTCATTACATATATACCTTTGTGGTAACCAATAGTTCTCTAGTAGTATTTAGGACTAGCTAAATAACAGTAGCTTGGCACTGGAGACCTATCTAACTACTCAGTGCTAGTGATATATATCACTGTTATGGGAGTAATATCTACAACCACTAATTTGCTAGCATAATAACTGGCATAATGTGCATAATAATTTATAAACATTTGTCCTTGTATTCACACTTAAATGAAGTCTTCATCTCTCATTAAAAAAACCCAAAACAAACAAATAAATAAAAAACCCAAACCCTCTTCTTTGGAACAGAGATCATTACAAAAAATCACAATCAAACAAAATGCAGAGTTGTGGAGCCCAGTCACAATGAAGGCATCTACAAAACACTCCTGCACTAAAAGCTCAAAAAACATTTCAGAAGAAGTTGAGTTATATTGTAAAAAAGCCAGAGGATGATGGAGGTTGCTATGAGATTGTGTCTCTCAATCTGTACCCATAAAGTCTCACCAACATGATGGCCCAAATGTGACCTGAATAAGGGTGTTCCAAGTAAGCATGCCAAACTAGACGAAGAAAAGCCCATAAGGCCTAAACCTTACTCAAAGAATTATAGGCAACTGAGGGAAACAGGGAGCAGGAGAGGTGGCCTTCCTCAGGGAAGATCACATGAATTGGTTATTTATAACAAAGAGTCAGCCTTGAAAACATATATACAAAAACATGTGCACTGAAAAGATTATAATTAGAAATATATACATATGTATGCATGTATGTATGTAATAACACAGTGAAAAAAAGAGAACATGAATTTAATAGAGAGAGGGTAGGGTGTATAGGATTTTTGGGGTGATAAAAGGGAAAAGAGAAATGTTTTAAATAAATTATAATCTCAAAATAAAAAAAACTAAAATGCAATATGCCATAAAAATATCATAGGGCAAAATTTCTAGAATATGGAGAAAAAGTGCTTATCTATGTGCAAAACCCTAAATAATACTAAATAGACAATACTAGAAGAGAAATTGCCCATGGAAAATTATAGTTAAAGCTTTAGAAACACAAAATGAAGAAAATATATGGCAAGCTTCAAATGACAAAAGTCAAATCACTTATAAAGGCATACTAATTATAATAACGCCTGACTATTCAACAGAAGAGTTTGGAAAAAATGTGTTCCATATCCTGAAAGATCAAAACTACAAACTCAGATTAATGAAACCAGCAAAATATTTTATTAATATTGAAATTAAATATAATTTTTCTACGATAAACACAGACTAAAGAACTTTATGACTACTAATCCAGTACTACACAGGCTACAGAAAGAAATATTCCAATCTGAAGAGAAGGATAAACACACAAGAAGTCATAGGGAACAAACAAACAATGGCAAAACAAGTAATGAAAAAGAGAACTGACAACAAAAAAAAACCACCCCAATAAAATGGCAAACACTGAAGCACATCTTTCGATATCAAATCTGAATATTAATAGTCTCAATTCCCAAATAAAAAGACACAGGCTATCAGAGTTCTGCCCAAAGAAATAACAAAAAAACCCAGAATAGCTAAATCTATCCTGTACAATAAAAAACAAAACAAAGCAAAACAAAACAAAAAACACAATTCTTTATAGACCTGGAAAAAGCTATTCTCAATTTCATATGGAACAACAAAAAACCCAGAATAGCTAATCCAATCCTGTACAATAGAAAAACATCTGGAGGTATCACCATCCCAGATTTCAAGCTATACTACAGAGCAATAGTAATAAAAACAGCATTGTACTGGTATAGAAACAGACTAGTGGATCAATGGAATTGAATTGAAGACCCAGAAATGAACCCACATACCGAAGGTCACCTAATTTTTGACAAAGAAACCAAAACCGCACAATGGAAAAAGAACAGCATCTTCAACAAATGGTGCTGGTCCAACTGGATATCCACATGTAAAAGAATGAAATTAGACCCATACTTATCAACTTGTACAAAACTTAAGTCCAAGTGGATCAAAGACCTTAACATAAGCCTGGTCACACTAAATCTACTAGAAGAGAAAGTGGGAAAAACCATCGAAATCATTGGCACAGGTGACAACTTCCTGAGCAGAACAATAACAGCTCAGAACCTAAGACCAACAATCAATAAATCGGACCTCATGAAACTGAAAAGCTTCTGTAAGGCAAAAGACACTGTCATTCGAAAAAAATGGCAGCCTACAGATTGGGAAAAAATCTTCACTAACCCCACATCTGACAAAGGACTAATATCCAAATTTTGCATAGAACTCAAGAAATTAAATGCCAAGAAACCCAATAATCCAATCAAAAAATGGGGAACAGCACTAAACAGAGAATTCCAAAAGGAGGAAATCCTAATGGCTGAGAGACACTTGAAGAAATGCTCAGCATTCTTAATAATCAGAGAAATGCACCTTAAGACGACTCTAAGATTCCATCTCACAGCTGTCAAAATGGCTACTGGCTTGCTGTATATCACCTTTATTATTTCTAGGTATGGTCCTTGTAATCCCATTCTTTCCAGAACTTTTAGCATGAAAGGGTGTTGGATTTTGTCAAATGCTTTTTCCGCATCTAGCGAGATTACCATATGTTTTTCTTCTTTAAACTTGTTTATATAGTGAATTACGTTGATGGATTTTTGTATGTTGAACCATCCCTGCATTCCTGGGATGAAGCCTACTTGATTATGGTGTATACTTTTGATGTGTTCTTGGATTCGATTTGCCAGTATTTTATTAAATACTTTTGCATCTATGTTCATGAGGGAGATTGGTCTGAAGTTCTCTTTCTTTGTTGGGGTCTTTGTATGTGTTAGGAATCAGGGTGACTGTGGCCTCATAGAATGTGTTTGGCAGTGTTCTTTCTGATTCTATTTTGTGAAAGAGTTTGAAGAGTATTGGTATTAGCTCTTCTTTGAAAGTCCGGTAGAATTCTGTGCTGAAACCATCTGGCCCTGGGCTTTTTTTGGTTGGGAGATTTTTTTTTTCTTCAAGTTACATATCAATCACAATCCCCTCCCTACTCCCCCCTCTAGTCCCACCCTTCCACCCTCTTCCCCCTCAAACCCCCCATCCTCTACCCTGTTTTTTTTTTTTTTTA
>CAJQZJ010032660.1:4883011-4966504 GCA_907164525.1 Lophiomys imhausi | reverse complement strand
TTTTTTTTTTTTTTTTTAGTTTAAGGTATTTCTTTTCCCCCCAACAGCTCCCCCTTTCAATCCAACAAATGGTTCTTTCTCTTATAACTATAAATATAATACAAAACAACAGAAATAAATAAGCCACAATTATGAGAGTTATGTGGCTTAGCATACATTCCCAATGTCCAATCCATATGTATTTGGCACCTGACTTGAACATTCTACTATCTAACCATCTCCATGAGTTTAAAGTTCTATATCTAACTCAGCTCTTTCTCTTGGCAAGAAAAACCCCTTGCTTCAACTGTAGATAGAATGCTGTCCAAAAAGGACAAAACTTGGAAGCAGGTAAGTCTACAGCCTAGCTCTGCCAAGACAGGGTAGGCAAGTCTTTCATTATTCCTGCTCTACAATCAATGTCTGTTGGAAAAATGGGGCCAAATGGCTGAAGATTGATGCTGTAATGTATGGAGAGAAAATGGGAACTGTCCAGGCAGCCACTGGTATGTCATTTCTTAGTTTTGGAAGCTGCAGGCCCTGCACTTCCTATATAATCATATATATTTATCCTTCTTAGGTCTCTGAGGTGGTTGAAGAATAGATAGCTAGAGTCTCATAGTTAAATTTTGAGTTCTTTAGGAATCAAGAGGGTGTTCTGTATCTAAGAAGATATTTTTAAAATTGTGAGGAAAGGTTGGGAGATTTTTAATTACTATTTCTATATTCTTAGGGGTTATAGGGCTGCTTAATCTGTTAACCTGGTCTTGATTTAGCTTCAGTAGGTGGAATCTATCAAGAAAATTGTCCATTTTGATTAAGTTTTCAAATTTGGAGGAGTATAGATTTTTAAAGTAGGACCTAAAGATTCTCTGGATTTCCTCAATATCTGTTGTTATTTCTCCCTTTTAATTTCTGATTTTGTTGACTTGGGTTTTTTCCCTCTGTCTTTTAGTTAATTTGGCTAAGGGTTTGTCTATGTTGTTGATTTTCTCAAATAACCAACTCTTGGTTTCATTGATTTTTTTGTATTGTTCTTTTTGTTTCTAAGTTGTTGATTTCAGCCCTAAGTTGGATGATTTCCTGCCTTCTGGTCCTCTTGGGAGTGTTTGCTTCTTTTTTTTCCAACTCATCCAGTTTAGCTGGTAATTCACTAATATGAGCTGTCACAATTTTCTTTTTGAAGGCACTTAATGTTATGAACTTTCATTGTAGCACAGCTTTCATTGTGTCCCATAGGTTTGTGTATGTTTTACCTTCATTTTCATTGGATTTTAAGAAGTCTTTGATTTCCTTCTTATTTCTCCCCAGACCCAGTAGTTATCCAGTAAAGAGTTGTTCAGATTCTATGTTTGTGTAGGCTTTTGTTATTTCTGTTGTTGTTGAAGTCCAGCTTTATTCCATAGTGGTCTGATAAGATACAAAGGATTATTTTAATTTTCTTGTATCTGTTGAGAGTTGCTTTGTGTCCGACTATATGGTCAAAATTATAGAAGGTTCTGTATGGTACTTAGAAGAAGTTGTATTCTTTTGTGTTTGAGTGAAATGTTCTACAGATATCTGTTAGGTCCATTTGGTTCATGACTCTGTCAGACTCATTATTTCTATGTTTGGTTTCTGTCTTGATGACCTATCCATTGTTGTGAGTGGGGTGTTGAAGTCTCTCACTACTAATGTGTGGGGATTGATGTGTGATTTAAGCTTTAGAAGAGTTTCTTTTACAAATGTAGGTGCCTTTGTATTTGGGGCATAGATGTCCTCTTGATGAAAAGTCCTTTAACCAGTATGTAATGCCCTTTATTATCTTTTTTGATTAACTTCAGTTGGAAGTCAATTTTGTTTGATATTAAGATGGCTACTCCAGCTTGCTTCCTAGGCCCATTTGCTTGGGAAACCTTTTCCCAGTCCTTTACTCTAAGATAGTGTCTATCTTTGTTAGTAAGATGCATTTCTTGTATGAAGCAAAATGATGGGTCTTGTTTATGGATCCAATCTCTAAGCCTATGTTTTTTTATTGGGGAGTTGAGTCCACTAATGTTGATTGATATTAATGACCAAAGGTTGTTATTTCCTATTATTTTGGTGTAAGTGTTGGTTGTGGTTTTTTTTTTTTTTTTTTTTTTTTTTTGGTTTAGCAACAGTGGAGTTTTTTGTTTCCTCTCTTTTTTTGGGTGTAGTTATCTTTCATTGCCTTGTCTATTTCCTGTTCACATTGAGCTGCATTGGCTTGGAGGTCTCTAATGGCATTCTCCATTGCTTTCATTTGTAAAGTTGATGAATTTTTGTATTCTTTCAGGGATTTAATTTCTTCCTTTAAGAACTCCATCATTTTCCTAAATATAGATTTGTCATCATTTTCATGTATTTCAACTGTGGTGGGATGTTCAGGGCTTGCTGTGTTAACCTCGCTGAATTTTGCTGGAGTCATCTTTCCCTGATTTTTGTCAGTTTTGTTCCTTCAGACCTTTAGCCCTCTGGTTGCCCTAAGCTGATTGTTCCTGATGACTTCTGAACCATTTCAGTGGCACTGCTGGTCCTTTTTCGGGTGTTGCAGTGACTGAGTGAATATTTGGGGCTCAGGTAGCTGGGGGATACAGCTGGGGTGTATCTGGCAGCTGGGGTGGCTTCCAAAGGTCTTGCAGGGATCAGACCCACAGGAGACTCTATCCTTGCAGGAAGAGCAATCCTCTGCCCTGTCTGGGTGCAATGTTCCTCCAAATGATTGTATATCCAGTAGAGGGACCTTTATGTCCAACACCTTTCTGGGTAAGCCCAGATATGCTTGAGGCTCCCAGCCAGCCACTCTGCTGGAGATAAATCTAGGTAAACCTGTTGTTCTCCTGTATGGAGAACATGGCAGTTAGGTACTCCAGAGGCTGGGGAGTACCCATGTCTGAGGTTTGGAGCTATCCCTTGAGTACTTGAGTGGCTTGTGCCTACTTCTGCAGCAGGGTCCATGCTGGCCTCTGTTCTGTGCTGGGCTTCACACTGGCCTCTGCTCTGGGGCCTTGGCCTGTGCCCCACACCACTGGCCTCTGCTCTGGACCCCAGACTTCCGCCCCACACCACTGTCCTCCACTTTGGTCCCCAAGACTGTCCCCCATGCTGCTGACCTCTGCTTTGGGCCCCGTGCCTGTGTCCCGCTCCACTGACCTCTGCCTTGGGCCCCAAGATTATGCCCTGCACTACTGGCCTCTGCTTTGGGCCCCGAGATTGTGTCCCAGGGGTCCTACATGGGACCCCCACTAGTCCCTGTGATTGCTGGGTAAAACACCTGCTGGTTCACGCTTCTTGGGTTTTTGCCCAGGTGTTTATATTTCTAAGATGTTGTAGCTACTTCCCCTGTGATCAAATTGTGTCCTTGCCATCTGCAGCCATCTTCAATCTACAACTGTGTCTTAAGCAGCCTCAAACCTGGGATTAATCAACAACATTCTCACAATTGGTTTTAATAAACTCCTACAACAGCCCTGCCTGCAAGATATACTAGGGCAGGCAGTTTGTGTGAGTAACCAACCAATAACTGATTTAGTGTAAGGACCACTGCATGAGACGGAACTTATCATACCTGACACTGCTTGGAGAATAAGAACCATAGACTTGATAGCCCAGAAACTTACAGTAAAACCAAATACTATTTGTCTTAAAAGACAAAACATGCACAAAAAGAGTAGCAATAAAATGACTCTTATTGACATTCTGTCCACAGCCAGACATGAGAGAGAGAGAGAGAGAGAGAGAGAGAGAGAGAGAGAGAGAGACTGAAACACTCAGTCCTAAATGGGTTGTCTCCATCAAATCCTTCACTCAAATCTCAGGGGACTCCATGGAATAGGAGACAGACAGTATAACAGTGAGAATGGATTGAGAACCCAAGAAATCAAGGCCCTTTAAATAATAACAACCAAAGTTCATATAAACTCACAGACACTGAAGCAGTATGCACAAGGCCAGCACAGGTCTTCACCAGGTCTTTTGTGTATATATTATGATTTGTACTTTATAGTGTTTTTTTTTTATGGGATTCTTGAATGTGTGAATAAATGAATCCCTGATTCTTGTCCCTTTTCTTGGGCTTTCCTCCTTTGGTAGATTTGTCTTGTCCAACTTTGATGTCATAGTTTTTATCTTATTATATTCTGTTATATTTTATTATTATCTTTTAGAAGCCTTTTATTTTCTAATGAGAGATTTTTAAAAAAAGGAGAGGATCCAGATGAGAGGGGAGGTGGGAGGAACTGGGAGGAGTAGCGGGAAAGAAAATCATAATCAGGATATATTATGTGAGAAATGAATCTATATTTTTTAAAGTTTTTCTTTTATTGAAAATAGATTCTTTTCTCATACAATATATCCTGATTATGGTATCCCTTCTGGATACTCTTACAACTCTCTCCCCACCTCCCTTCCCCTCCAGATCCATTCCTTTATGTCTCTCATTAAAAAAGAACAGGCTTGAAGAGACAACAACCATATATGAATTCATTTTCAGTAAAAGGAAAGAAAAAAACCTTTGAATTTAAAAGAGAAATTGGTGAAATCATTTGTAGGCTTTATACAACTAGATCATGCTTCTTAAAAGATACACCTTTGACTGAAGTGAACAAATATACTGAAAAGAAAAGGAACAAGGGATCGATCATGCAAACCATGGCTATATTTATATGTAGCAAATTTTAATACTTTGGCCTAAGTAGTAGTAACTATTCACTACTTTTTCTGTGACAAAGTGTCTGAGAAAATCAAGTTAAGTAAAGAAAAGTTTATTTGGCTCACAATTTGAGGTACAACCTACCATTTTTCCTGAGAATGCATGCTGATCAGAATAATTTTTCCTATGGTGACAGCATTGGGCAGTTAGTCACAGGTCCTCAGCAGCCAGAAAGCAAAGAGATAAATGCTTGTTTTCAATTCACTTTCTACCAATTATTTTCAGTCTGGGTCCCAAGTCTATAAGATAGTGTCACCTATATTCATAGTGTGTCATCCTACCTCACTTGCAATCTTCTTTAAATGTTGTCACAGATATACTCAGATGTGTGTCTCTTAGGTGATTCTAAATCCAATAAGGTTGATAATGAAGATTATCCATCACTGTCTATTATCTTAAAACTTACTAATCTTTTAGCTATGATATTTTGAAGAACTATTTAGGATTTTCTATATATAATACCACCATATATCAGAACACCATATCTTTATTAAAATAGAATTTTTTTCATGCAATATATTCTGTTTGTGGTTCCCTCTCCCCAAACTCATAGATCCCCCCCTCTGGTAAGAGTTTTTGTTCCTTAAAAAAACCAGTTATATCATGAGAATGTTTTTTGTTATAATCCCAGGATATGGGGATGCCTGCTTCAGTTAGTCTACAGCTGTTAACTATAATTGTCCCTCATGTACTAGCAGGGGCAAGGTTTAATCAGCTGCAGAAAGCTTAATTCTGAGGACTAAGGAGGGGTATAAATGCCAGAGCCCAGAGAGACCAGGGGGTGCTCTGAAGGAGGAATAGTTTGCTGCTCTTCCTGCTGGTGCTACCCCAAATGTTACTGGTTCATCTTGCTCCTGTGTTTGCTGATTTGCTGATTTACTGTTTTTCTGGTTTGTTTGCTGGTTTACTGGTTTGTTCATCTACTGGTTTGCTGGTTTTCTGTTACTGTTTTTCTGGACTGTTGGATATCCTGACTACTGAGATTGGTATTGCCCCCCAAAGAACCCAAGGACCCTAATCAGTAGGAAGTAGTTAAAGGAGACCTATGTTCCTTTCCCCTCTAACCTTCCTTCTCTCCTACTTAGGGTTGGGGAGTTGGAAGGGATAAGCATTGGAAAAGAGGTAGAGGATTATATATCATAAAATAATATAGTGTAATAAAATGAAAAATAATAAAGTCACATACTATGCCCCCCCACCCCAGCCACCCTAATCTATACCCTTTCGTGTTTTCTCTTTCTTTTTTTTAAACGGGTATCTAACAGTGAAAAGAAATAATAATAATAAAAGCAAACAAACCTGAACAGGAGAAAAAAAATGAACAACAAAACAGAGACAAAAAAAGCAGAGAGAACATATGTAGATGTAGGTAAAAACCCAGAAATTCCATAAAAGCACAAAATCAAAAACCATAATATATAAGCAAAAGACCTCTAGTGTAAGAAAAGAAAGAAAAAGCTGACCAGACAAAACATTCTGAGACAAATAAACAAAACAAAAAAGGCAAAACAACAACAATACCCACACTCCCCAAAATACCATTGAGTTTTGCTTTATGTGTCATCTACTGCTGGGCATGAGGCTTGGCTACGAGTCATTTTATAACCAGTGAGACTGTTGAAAACCAAGTTTTCACTTATGAGTGTTTATCAGCTGAAGATAGCTACTAGGTTAAGGATGTGGGCTTATGTCCACTTCCACACTCAGTGTTGGGACACCATCAAGCCTGGATTTGTGCATGCCCTGTGGATGCTTCCACAGTCTCTGTGAGTTCATATGTGCATCCATCAATCCTGCTTGTCTGCAAAATTCCCTGAGCTGAAAGGGGGGGATAATTGATAGAGAAATCCAATTTAGGATCCACTGTTCCAATGTCTCTCACTGTCTACACATTATCCAAATGTGGGTTTCTATATTTATTCTCAGAGGAAGAATCTCTGATGGTGACTGAGCAATACACTGACCTATGAGTATAGCAGAGTGTCATTAGAAGGCATTTGATTGTTATGGTCCTTTAACCAAATAATATTGTGTTAAATGGAAGAGGCAAGAATATTCAGCCTTTTCTTGTTTTCAAACTTGGATGGACGGCATTCAGTCTTTCACTTCTATGTGGTACTTAAGCTTTCTACTTAGTATACATACAGCTTATTAAGTTGAGAAAATTCCCTTTCTAGTATATTCAGAATGTTTGTCATCAAAGGATAATGAATTGAGAGAAGGTAAAGAATACAGTGTTTGTTAAATATAATATACATCTTTTAGGCTACAGGGAAAACATTAACCATAGCAATAATTGCATACACATAGGTGAAGAGATTTGTTCCAATAAATAGATCATATCTTGATGAGTAATCATAATTGAAATTTCAACCATATTAAGTATTCAATAATGAATGTTTTTTCTATTATTTGTTAATTTACAAACTCCAGAGGGTGATGAAAAAGTATAACAATCATCCGTTTTATGACCTACAATCATTTCTCTCTCTCTTTCTCTCTTTCCCTCCCTTCCTCCCCCCCTCCCTTCCCCCCCCTCCTCTCAAACTCTTTCCTATACTAGAGCTTGAACCAAGGGACTTCTTCATGTTGAAGAAGCATTCTACCACTGAATTAGATCCACAATCTAATCTACATTTTGATGGTATTACCATATGAGATACCCAAAACAATGTCATACAGAATTTGTTTACATTTTTAAAACCAAATGTTTCAAGTAATTAATGTTATCTCTTTATTATATAATAGTCCTTATTCATAAGGTAAGTAGCTAATGTGAATATTTCACCTATTTTTAGGGATATGGGACTTTTGATCCTAGGAACTGGGTTGAGGAAAGTTCTTGACCGTGACCTCTTGTGAGATTTTGTGAGTCTTAGAGGAGGTAGTATGAATATTAATTCTCTTTTGTGCTGTGTGCTCAACTATCACTTATTCTTTTTAAAAATTTATTTATTAATTTTAGCATCCCATTCACAGCCTTCTCCCTCCTCTCCTTCCAATCCTATCCTCCCGTCCTCTGCCTCCATTCCCCCTTCCCCTTCTTCTTAATGAAGGGACACCCCCCCCAACCTGACCCAGTACTTCATGTTGAATCAGAACTAACTGTAACCTCTTCTATGGAAGCCAGTCAATAAAGCCCAGCTAAGGGAAAGCCATCTGACTGTATGTAACATAGTAGGTGTCAGGAATAGCACCCCACTCCAATTGCTAGGGGATTCACAACCCAAACTGTCTGAAAGCTCCATGAGTGTAGGGTCCCTGATTTCAGGCCATGCATGCTCTTTGGTTGATGATTTTATCTCTGTGAGCCCCCATAGGCTTGATTTAGATGCCTCTGTTGGTCTTATTGTGTAGTCGTTGTTCCCTTCCAGTGCCTTTGTCCTCCCTCCATCTCTTCCACAATACCCCCTGGTCTGTCCAGTGTTTGACTGTTGGTTTCAGCATGTTTTTCAATCACTTGTTGGGTGGTGTCTCTCAGAAGACAGTCATGGTATGCTCCTGTCTGCAAACATAGAGGAGCATCATTAGTAGTGTCAGTAGTTGGCTCTGTCTCATAGGTTGGGTCTCAAGTTGGGCCAACCAATGGCTGTTCATTCCCTCAATCTCTGCTCTATCCTTATCCCTGCATATATTGCAGGCAGGGTAGATTTTGGGTCAATGGTTTTATGGGTGGGTTGGTGTTCCCCTCTGCAGGCTTTAGGAGATGCCATTTCAGTCTCTATATCCCCCACTGCTAGAATTCTCAGCTAGAGTTACCCATATAACCCTGCACACAGGTATCTAGTGTGTTGCAGAGATCCTGCCTCTATCTGTTTCACTTTTCTCTCCCAGCCCAGCTTTCACCCATTGGATCCCCACCATCATTCCACTCCCCATTCCCTCCCTGACCCAGTTCCCTCTCCTCATCTATTTCTGATGTCTATATTTTTCCCTTTCTGAGTGAGATTCATGTATCGTCCCTTGAGCCCTCCTTGTTAGTTAGCTTCTTTGCTCTGTGGATTGTAGGATGGTTATCCTATACTGTATGGCTAATATTCACTTATAAGTGAGTACCCAGTATTTGTATTTTTCTTGGCTTTGGTTACCTCACTCAGGATGATATTTTCTAGTTCCATCCATTTGCCTGCAAATTTCATGATTTCCTTGTTGTTAATAACTAAGTGGTATTCCATCGTGTAAATGTACCAAATTTTCTTTATCCATTCTTCGATTGAGGGACATCTAGGTTATTTCCAGATTCTGGCTATTACAAATTAACATAGTTATGCAAATGTCCTTTTGATATGATGGATCATCTTTAGGGTATATGCCCAGGAGTAATATAGTTGAGTCTTGAAGCAGAACTATCCCCATTTTTGGAGGAAGTTCCGAATTGATTTCAAAACTAATTGTACAAATTTGCATTCTTATCAACATGTGCTATCACTTGAGTTTTTTATCTTAACCATTCTCACAGGTGTGAGATGGAATCTCATAGTTGTTTTGACTTACATTTTCCTAATGAGTAAGGACATTGAGCATTTCTTTAAGTGCTTATCAGCCATTAGAGATTTCCTCTGTTAAGACTTCTTGGTTTAAGACACAGAAGGATGCACATGGCATCTATTCACTTATAATCATATTTTAGCCATATAGTACAGGATAACTATACTACAACCAATGCACCAAAGGGAACATGAACATAGACTTTTTTTCCTGTCCATGAGACACTTTGCCCTAGTGGTGCTGCCTTGTAGGCCCCCAGTGTATGAGGAGGCTCATGCCCCTCTTATGACTGCTGAATTGGTGGCAGGGGACTGTTATGTAGGGACATACCACTCCAGAGGAGTGTGATGGAAGGGAGAGGGAGTAGAGGGTGGGAGGACAGGACTGGGAGGGGTGGAAAGAGTACACTGTGATGGAGATGTAATCTGAAGTAATAAATATTTAAAAAAAGAATTCTTGGTTTAGCTTTGGTCCCCATTTTTTCATTAGGTTATTTGGTTTGCTGGTGTTTTATTTATTGAGTTCTTTATATATTTTGGATATTAGCCCTCTGTTGGTTATAGGTTGGTGGATATCTTTTCCCAATCTGTAGGCTAGCAGTTTGTCCTATTTACAGTGTCCTTTGGCTTACAGAAGCTTTTCAAAACTGAAAAGCTTTTATTAATTTTTGATTTTAGCTCCTGAGCTACGGGTGTTTGGTTCAGGAAGTTGTTTTAAGTACCCATATGTTCAAGGCTATTTCCCACTTTCTCTTCTATTAGATTTAGTTTATCTGGTGTTACATTGAAGTCTTTGATCCACTTTGACTTGAGTTTTATGCAGGGTGATAAATATGGGTCTATTTGAATTCTTCTACTTTGATTCATCCAATAAGGCTAGCTCCATTTGTTGAAGATGCTATATATTTTTCATTGTATAGTTTTGGCTTATTTGTCAAAAATCAGGTGTTCTTAGATCTGTGGGTTTATTTCTGGGTCTTCAATTAGATTCCATTGATCAATTTGTTTGTTTTTATGCAAGTACCATGCAGTTTTTTTTATTACTATTGCTTTGTAGTATAACTTGAAATCAGGGATGGTGATACCTCCAGAAGTTATTTTGTTATATGGGATTGTTTTTGTTATCCTGGGATTTCATTTTTTTCATATGAAGTTGAGAATCAAAAATCATTCTTTCAAGGTCTGTAAAGAATTGTGTTGATATTTTTATGGGAATTGCATTGAATCTGTAGATTGCTTTTAGTAAAATGGCCATTTTCCTATGTTCATTCTGCTGATCCATGAATATGGGAGATCTTTCCATCTTCTTATACCTCCTTCAATTTCTTTCTTCAGAGACTTGAAGTTCTCGTCATACTGGTCTTTTGTGTGCTTGGTTAGAGTTATACCAAGATATTTTATATTGTTACTGACTACTGTGAAGGGTGTTACTTCCCTAACTTCTTTCAAACCTATTTATCATTTGTGTAAAGGAGGGATAAAGATTTTTTTAAGTTAGTTTTAAAACAAGCCACTTTGCTGAAAGTGTTTTTCAGCTGTAAGTGTTCTCTGGTAGGTTCAGGGGTCGCTTATGTATACTATCATATCATCTTCAAATAGAGATACTTTGACTTCTTCCTTTCCAATTTGTATCCCCTTGATCTCCTTTATTAGTCCTATTGCTCTAGGTAGAACTTCAAATACAATGTTGAATAGATTTGGAGAGAGTGGATAACCTTGTCCCTGATTTTTGTTTCTCTCCATTTAATTTGATGTTGGCTATAGGCTTACTGTATATTGTCTCTATTAGTTTAAGTATGGGCCTTGTATCCCTGACCTCTCTAAGGCTTTTATCATGAAAGTGTGTTAGATTTGTCAAAGGTTTTCTCAGCATCTAATGAGATGATCTTGTGATTTTTTTTCTTCTAGTTTGTTTATATGGTGAATTACATTGATGGATTTTCATATGTTGAACATTCCTGCATCCCTGGGATGAAACCTACTTGATCATGGTGGATGACGTTTTTTATGTATGGTTGGATTTAGTTTGTGAGTATTTTATTGAGTATTTTTGCAACAATGTTCATGATGACTCTTGGTCTGAAATTCTCTTTGTTGGGTGAGTCTTTGTGTGATTTAAGAATCGGGGTGACTGTAGCTTCATAGAATGGGTTTGGTAACATTCCTCCTCTTTCTATTTTTGGAACAGTTTGAGTTGTATTGGTAGCTCTTCTTGAATGTCTGGGAGAATTCTGTGCTAAAGCATCTGGCCTTGGGCTTTTTTTGGTTGGAAGACTTTTGATGACTGTTTCTATTTCTTTCGGGGTTTTAGGACTATTTAGATTATTAACCTAATCTTGATCTAACTTTGGTAAATGCTGTCTATCAAGGAAAATGTCCATTTTATTTAAAATTTCCAGTTTTCTGAAGTATAGGATTTTGAAATAAGACCTAATGATTCTTTGGATTTATTGGGTATCTGTTGTTATGTCCTCTTTTTCATTTCTGATTTTGTTAATTTGGATACTGTCTCTCTGCCTTTTAGCTACTTTGGCTAAGGGTTTGTTTGTTTTGATTTTCTCAAAGAACCAGCTTTCAGTGTTGTTGAATCTTTGTATTGGTCTCTTGGTTTCTAAATTATTGATTTCAGCCCTGAGTTTGATGGTTTCCTCCCACCCACTTCTCTTTAGTATGTTTGCTACTTTTTGTTCTAGAGCTTTCAGATGTGCTATTGAGTAGTTAGTATGACATCTCTCCAATTTCTATAGGAAGACGCTCATGCTATGAATTTTCCTCCTAGCTCTGCTTTCATTGTGTCTCATAAATTTGGGTATATTGTGCCTTCATTTTCATTGAGGTCTAGAAAGTCTTCAATTTTTTTCCTTATTTCTTCCCTGACCCAGTGGTCACTGAGTAGAGAATTATTCAATTTCCATGAGTTTGTTGGCTTCCTGTTATTTCCGTTTTTATTGAGGTCCAGCTGTAATCCATGGTGGTCTGATAAGATACAAGGGGTTATTTCAATCTTCTTTTATCTATTGAGGCTTGCTTGTGACTGACTATATGGTCGATTTTGCAGACGGGTCTGTGAGATGCTGAGAAGGTATATTCTTTTGTGTTTGGGTGAAATGTTCCATAGATGTTTTTTAAGTCCATTTAATTCACAATATTGATTAATTTGATTGTTCTTTTGTTTAGTTTCTATTGTGTTGACCTATCCACTGATGACATTGGGGTGGTGTTGAAGTCTTCCACTATTAAAGTGTGGAGTTTGATGTGTTACTTAAACTTTAGTAGTGTTTTTTTTTTTTTTTTTTTTTTTTTTTTAACAAATCTGGTAGCTCTTGCATTTGGGGCATAAATGTTCAGAATTGAGATGTCTTCTTGGTGAATTTTTCCTTTGATGAGTATGAAGTGTCTTTCCTAATACCTTTTGATTAATATTGGTTGGAAGTCTATTTTATTAGATATTATAATGGCTATTCCTGATCTTTTCATAGGTCCATTTTCCTGAAACACGTTTTTCCAGCCCTTTATCTTGAGGAAATGTTTATCTTTGTTGCTGAGGTGTGTTTCTTTTATGCAGTAGATTTATGGATCCTGTTTTTACATTCACTCTGTTAGCCTTTGTCTTTTTATTGAGGAATTGAGCCCATTGATATTGAGAGACGTTAATGACAAAAGATTGTTGATTCCTGTTATTTTGATGTTGATAGTGATAGTGTGTTTGTGTGGGCTTCCCTTCTTTTATTTCTGCTGGTGTGGAATTATTTATTTCCTATGTTCTCCTAGATGTAGTTACTCTCCGTGTGTTGAAATTTTCCTTCTAGTATCCTCTGTAGGGCTCAGTTAGTGGACAGATATTATTTAAATTTAGTTTGATTGTGGAATATCGTGGTTTCTCTATCTATGTTGATTGAAAGTTTTGTAGTATTCTGGCATCTGTTTATGATTGCAGGTAGAGCTGGTGGAAAATGATGGGTGCTAAGCTCTGGTGGCTGACTGGTTCTGATGGTCCCTGATGGGTGCCTGGGTCTGGTAATATCTAATGGCCACCTGGCTCTGCTGGTTCCTGATGGCGCCTGGCTCTGTGGTAACAGGTAGAGGTGGTGCCTGGGAAATGGTGGGGCAGAGGGCAAGGGACAGACAATACCAATGCAGGGTTTGTCCATGTAACCTGACTTGGGGGAGAAGCCTTAATTTGTGATTCCTGATGGCTGCCTAACTCTATGAACTTAGGTATAAATGGCACCCAGGACATGAGGCACAGAGGTGGGGAAAGGGGCAGACTACACTGTTGTATGATTTTCTTGCAGGGCTAGACAGGCAAGAGGTTATGAGAGGAACTTCACCTGGTAGTTCCTGATGGCTGCCTGACTCTGTGGATGAAAGTAGAGGCGGCACCCAGGAGATGGAGTGACGAGGGCAAGGGGAAGACTGTACCTGTTCTTGGTTTGCTCAGTGAAACCCAGTAGGCAAGGGATTGGGAGGGGGGCCTTACCTGGTTGTCCCTGACATCTACCTGCCACTGTGGTTGTACTGACACTGACACTCAGGAGATGGGGCACAGACCACTGGAGGGTTATTCTGCAAGGTCAAGCAGGGCACTATCACTTATTTTAAACATCTGAGATTCCATGGGTCCTATGCACTGCCATTAATTGCAAAAAAAAAAAAGAAAGAAAAGAAAATGTGTCTTTGATTAAGACTGAGAGTAGCATGTGCCTACAGGCATAGCCATAAATAAGACACTTTGAGACCAATTATAATAATGTATGCTTCTCTTATTTCCTTAGACTTATTCAATAATGAGTTTTTGACTGGTATTACAGTATAAGAAATGGGGCTGATATGTAGGGACACCCTACTCCGGATGAGGAGTAGGATAGGTGAGAGAGTGGGGAAATGATTTCCCTCATATTGAGTAAGATTCAAATCCCATAAAAGAGCAATTAGTTACCTCATAACATTGTGCCACTATGGCGCAAGAGGGTACATCTTACATGGCAAGTTAGAAGTATAATTCATAAGATTCAAGAATGGGTAAAAATGATGGTGGATTTTCTCCTCCAGTAGCTTGCACAGTAACTTCTGTCACTATGAAAGTTGGCTAGTAGAAAGGAAGCTTTCAGATCAGGTTAATATTAATTTCAGAGTATTTTGCAAAGATATTATGTGGTGTCTTTAGTAATACATTTTTTAACATCTAGTTCTAACAGACAGCAAATAAGAATACCAAGAGCCTGTATTGCTTTGGAGGTCTCTCAGCCAAGAACTCCTAAAAATTTTTTTTTTCACATTTGACACTGGGATTTTTGTTGAATAACTTATGACTTTTAGATGCAGCATTGGACTTTTAAACTGGTAAAATTGATAAAGAATATATGGATTTTTAAATGGATGGAACTAGAAAAGCTAATCCTGAGTGAGTTAACCCAGACTCAGAAAGATGCACATGGCATCTATTCACTTATAATTGGATTTTAGCCATATAGTACAGCATAACTATCCTACAACCAACACACCAAAAGGAACAGGAACATAGACTTTGTTACCTGTTAGTGAGACAGTTTATCCTAGTGGTGCTGGCATGTAGGTCCCCAGTGCAAGAGGAAGCTCTTACCCCTTATATGACTACTGAACTGGGTGTAGGGGGCTTAAATGTAGGGACACCCCACTCTGGAGGAGGAGTGAGTAGGACAGATGGGAGAGTAAGGAGAAGGTGAGCGGGTGGGACTGGTAGTGGTGGAATGAGGGCACTGTGATGGAGATGTAACTTGTAGTAATAAATAAACATAAAAAGAGTATATGTTGATCCTACCTATACATGAGCATGGGGGATCTTTCCATCTTCTGGTGTCCTCTTCAATTACTTTCTTCAAGGACTTGAAGTTCTTTTCATACAGGTCTTTCACTTGTTTAGTGAGACTTACCCCCAGGTATTTTATGTTGTTTGTGGCTATTGTGAAGGGTGTTGTTTCCCTAATTTCTTTCTGAGCCCATTTAACTTTTGTATAAATAAGGGCTTCTGATTTTTTCTTGAGTTAATTTTGTATCCAAAATTAACTTGCTGAAGGAGTTTTCAGTTTTGTATTAGGTTTCTGGTGGAATTTTTTGCATCACTTATGTATACTATCATATCATCTGCAAATACGGATAATTTGACTTCTTCCTTTCCAATTTGTATCCTCTTCATCTCCTTTAGTTTTCTTATTGCTCTGGCTAGGACTTCAAGTTCTGTATTGAAGATTATGGGAGAGTGGGCATCATGCCTTTCCCTGATTTTAGAGGAAATGCTTTAAGTTTCTCTCCATTTAATTTGATGTTGGCTACTGGCTTGCTGTATATCGCCTTTATTATTTCTAGGTATGGTCCTTGTATTCCCGCTCTCTCCAGGACTTTAAGCATGAAGGGGTGTTAGATTTTGTCAAATGCTTTTTCAGCATCTAATGAGATGACCATGTGGATTTTTTCTTTCAGCATGTTTATATGGTGAATTACGCTGATAGATTACACATGTTGAACCACCCCTGCATTCCTGGGATGAAGCCTACTGGATTATGGTATCTGATACTTTTGATGTGTTCTTGGATTTGGTTTGCAAGTATTTTGAGTCTATGTTCATGAGGGAAATTGGTCTGAAGTTCTCTTTATTTGTTGTGTCTTTGTGTGGTTTAGGGTCCAGTGTGACTGAGGCCATCCTACCAAAAGCAATATACAGATTCACTGCAATTCCAATCAAAATACCAACCCAATTCTTTATAGACCTGGAAAAAACAAATCTCAATTTCATATGGAATAGCAACAACAACAAAGAAAACAGATTAACTAAATCAATCTTGTACAAAAAAAAACATTAGGAGGTATCACTATCCTAGATTTCAAACTATACTAAAGAGCAATAGTAATAAAAACAGCACGGTACTTGTATAGAAACAGACCAGTTGATAGATGGAATAGAATTGAAGGCCCAGAAATGAACCCACACATCTCTAGTCAGTTGATTTTTGACAAAGAAGCCAAAACCATACAATTGAAAAAGGAAAGGATCTTCAAAAAATGGTGCTGGTCTAACTGGATGTCAACATGTACAAGAATGCAAATAGACCTATACTTATCACCTTGCACAAAACTTAAGTCCAAGTGGATCAAAGACCTTAACATAAAGTCTGACACACTAAATCTAACAGAAGAGAAAGTGGGAAAAAGCCTCGAACTCATTGGCACAGGTGACAACTTCCTGAACAGAACAACAACAGCTCAGGATCTAATACCAACAATCAATAAATGGGACCTTATGAAACTGAAAGGCTTCCGTAAGACAAAAGACACTGTCATTCAAACAAAATGGTAACATACAGATTGGGAAAAGATCTTTACCAACTCCACATCTGACAGAAGGCTAATATCCATAATTTACAAAGAACTCAAGTAATTAAATGCTAAGAAACCAAATAATCTAATCAAAAAAATGGGGAACAGAGATAATTCAGAGAATTCACAAAGGAGGAATCCCTAATGGCTGAGAGACACTTGAAGAAATGCTTAGCATCCTTAATCATCAGAGAAATGCAACTCAAGACAACCCTGAAATTCCATCTCCCACCTGTCAGAATGGCTAAGTTCAAAACTCAAATGACAGCATATGGTAGTGAGGTTGTGGAGAAAGGGGAACACTCCTCCATTGCTGATGTGAGTGTAAACTTGTACAAGCACTGTGGAAATCAGTCTGGAAATATCTTAGAAAACTTGGAATAGCTCTACCTCAAGACCCAGCCATACCATGTTTGGGTATACATCCAAATGATTCATCACCAAACCACAAGGATATTTCCTCATCTATGTTTATAGCAGCCTTGTTTGTAATAACTAGAAACTGGAAACAACCCAGATGTCCCTCAACTCAGGAATGGGTTAAAAAAAAAAACCCTGTGGTACATCTTCACAATGGAATACTACTCAGTCATTAAAAAACAAGGAAATCATGCAATTTCCAGCCAAATGGATGGAACGAGAAAAGCTCATCCTGAATGAGCTAACGGAGACTCAGAACGATGCCCATAGCATCTGTTCACTTATAATCAGATTTTAGCCATGGTACAGGATAACTATACTACAACCATTGCACCAAAAGGAACAGTAGCATAGACTTTGTTGCCTGTTAATGAGACACTTTGCCCTAGTGGTGCTGCCATGTTGGCCCCCAGTATATAAGGAAGCTCTTAGCCCTCATATGACTGTTGAACTGGGGTGGGGGACGACTGATATGTAGGGATACCCCACTCCAGAGAAGTAAAATAGAAGGGAGAGGGGGTAGAGGGTGGGAGGGTGGGACTGGGAGGGTTGGAATGAGGGCTCTGTGATAAAGGTGTTGCATGAAGTAATAAATAAACATAAAAAAGAATATATGGATTTTTGAAGTTGTATTTTATTTTTCATTATGAAATAAAAATAAGATTTTGAAGTGATGTTTGGAAAGTTATGATTTATTGTATTTGGGTATCAAATTGATAAGGTATCAAATAAATAAGGTATGGAATTGTAGTGGTTAATATCAATTGTCAACTTGCTGAGATCTTAAATCACCTGGGAGATGGGTCTCTGGTGTTACTTAAAACAGAATGTTTCTAGACAGGTAACTGAGGAGGGAAGATCAACCCAGTGTGTGTGGCACCTTTTTTTTGGACTTCATTAAATGGAGAGAGCAGTCATTTTTCTCCTGCAATGTGACCAGCTGCTTCAAAATCTTGCTACTATGATTTCTTTGTCAGGCAACAGAGACTTGAGGCCAGATAAATCATTTATGTCTTAAGTTGTTTTTATCACAATTGGAAAATTAATAAGACAACTTCTATGACTGTCCTTGTGAATCAGCATAGGTACTTGAATTTCTGAACATGAATAAACAGTCATATCTATAACATACTTCAGAAATTCTCGGATATAACTGAATATAAAATATTGAAATTCATTCCAGACTAGGGTGGTAGTGTTTTTGTTGTTGTTTTGTTGTCTAGAGCTTGTAAATTGGCCCTGGGAAAATCCTCGTTTTGTAAGATACAGATAGGATACTTCTTTCTCAATGTCCACTTAAAGATCTAAATTTAGGTGAGCTAATACTAAGAATTCATAACACTCACAATACTATTGCAAGGCTATTGTTCAAAATCACTAATGTTTTCTGGGATGTAGCTCAGTGCTGATCACCTACTATATGGTATCCCTGGAGATCAAGCTGAATCACTGGGAAAAGGGACAAAAAGAAAGAATAGAGAACTATATAATCTATTTGCCTTCGTGAGGAAATTGGAGAAAAACAAAACAAAGCAAAACAACTACTATGAATTCATACCTTAGAAACTCAATAATATTTATTTTATGACAATGTATTTCATCTATCTGTCATCTTTCTATCTCTCTAACCTATCATCTACTTCTATATCTATATCTCTCTGTCTATAATCTGTCATCTATCTGCCTATTTTATCTCATATATTGTCACCATCACCTATTGATGCAGCGATCTGTTATGTATTCTACTTGTTAATTAGCTACTTCCAGAGGTCTGTTACTTTGTTTACTAACCATTGTCTCTGATTTTTTTTAATAAATGCTAAGGCTGAGATTGGGCAAAGAGAGAGGTAGATGGGGCTAAGGTACATGGTTCATTTGGAAAGGGAGGTGGATGGGAAGAAGAATCCAGGAGGAGGAAGAAGGAGACACACAATGGGGTAAGTGGAAGAAGATTATTCCATGTGACCTGGAACATCAACATAGTGTGGACAATAACAGTCCAAGGGGACATATGTATATATTGGGTTTATATAAGGAAAAAATAAGGTAGTTTAAATGAGCTAAGATTACACAATCAAGGCTAAAGCTTGTAAAAATCCATCCGATGTCTGTATTTATAATGGTGGGTTAAGGATTAACACTGCTGACCCATTAACAATAATATAAGTATTGGTAATAATTTAGTTAGTTGCTTTTACAACCTACCTATCTATGTCTGTCTGTCTTTAGTAGCAGTTCTGTGATGAACTCAAATAGCTCTCCATGGAAGATTGTTTTGAAATTTTAGTTTGATGATACCATGCATAAGAATCGAGGAGTTGTCAAAATGTTTACTACTCACAACTGGGCCTTAAAAGACAAGTACAAGCATACAACTTGGGGTGGAATAATATCCTGAACAAGTAAGAAGGAGGATTTGGTGTTGTGATTAGATAGTATAACCATTATTATTGTTCTTTCAGGCTGTTGTTTCTATTATTAGACGCTTTTCCCTGATCATCATTTCCAGTTTTTAAGAAGAAGATACAAATATTTTCTTATTAACTTGTCCAGAAATTGGAAAAAGTAAGGAATATATCTCAGGTGATAAACATCTTGTCTATCATGCGTGAAGCCCTGCATTCAATCCCCTGCCCAACATAAACTATCCATGGTTATACATGTCTGTAATCCTAACACTTGTGACTTGGAGGCAGGAGGATTAGGAATTCAAAGTCATCTTCTATTACATGGGATACATAAGATGCTACTGAGAGAGAATGAGAGATAAAGGGGTCAGTTTGGAGATTATCAGTGGTGAAATAGACAAAAATACACAAAAAAAATTAATCCATACCCTTTATAGCATATGCTTTCCTTTATTTGGTATAAATACATAGATTTAGTAATGTTAAGCATTAGAATAAGTACAATTTATATCTAATCCTCAACTTTTGCCAATACTAAATCATTCCCAAAACATATTGCCATGATTCTCTTTAAAAGCAATGTTTTTTAAGTATTTGAGAATTAAATATGATGTATTTTGAAAATATTCAGACCCCCCAACTCCTCTCATAACCATCCTTTTCATCTTGACATTCCTTCCATCCAACTTTGTGCTTTCTTCTTTCTTCATTAAGCAAAATGTGTGTTCTAAACTAATTTTGGGAGTGTGGGTTCCCATGCCATGTAGTATATTTGAAGATTTGTTCATTTTTATTTTATGTATATGAATGTTTGCCGCTGTGTGTTTTTGTATGTCACATAGGTTCCTAGTGCTTGAGGAGGCCAGAAGAGGGTATCAGATCCACTGAAATTGCAGTTTTGGATAATTTTGAAATGCTATATGGGTGCTGGGAACCAAATTTAGGTCCTCCGGAAGATCAGCAAGTGAGTTTGCTTGCTGAGCCATTTCTACCTCCCCAAATTGTACTATATATAGCTGCCTGATATTACCCTAAAGATCATTGATGATCTCTTCAGTTTTGTTCATTTCTCTGTTCTCTTTTTATTTTGAATAGTACTTCCTATGTTTTTACATCCACTAATCCTTTTTCTTAATTTATTTTACTGTTGCTGTCATAAAAATACTCTAACAAAATCAGCTTAAGAAAGTTTCATTTCTTTGAAGAAATTGTAGAAGTTTCAGAGAGCTGGCCACATTGCATCCATAACCAAGGTGCAGAGAGTAATGAACAAGTACCAGAGCTCACTTCACTTTCTTCATTTTGGACAGTTCAGGATTCCTCACCTAGGGTCAGTCACATTCACAATTAATATGGGTTTTCCTACATCAGCCAAGGTAGTCAAGACAGTTTCCCATTCCCAGAGGCAGATTGTTTCTTAAATAATCCTCTCAAAGATGAAAATTTACACTAAATACTGCACATTTCTTGTATAAATTTTATTTTCAGTTAATCATGTCAAATATATTTTTCCACCTCAGATATTCTAATTTTTATCTGTTAGAAGTTCAGTGTATGTTTCAGATAATTTATCTCTACAAATACCAAGTCTCATTTTGCTTGATCATATGGACTTATAGGCACATTACTTTAATGTCCCTATTTACCAGTTTTTTTTTTTTTTTTTTTTGGTTTTTTTGAGACAAGGTTTCTCTGTGTAGCCCTGGCTGTCCTGGACTCACTTTGTAGACCAGGCTGGCCTCGAACTCGCAAAGATCCACCTGCCTCTGCCTCCCAAGTGCTGGGATTAAAGGCCTGCGCCACCACCGCCCGGCTTATTTACTAGGTTTTTTAAATATACTAGTTTTTTAAAAAATATTTCTGATTAGCTTTACTATTTTTTTTTTCACATTAGGGGTTACATTTTTCTGGTCGGCCAGACTTGAAAATATTTGACTGATGTGTAAACACTGTGCCTTTCATCAGTTAGGTCT
This sequence comes from Lophiomys imhausi, assembly GCA_907164525.1. Taxonomy (NCBI): domain Eukaryota; kingdom Metazoa; phylum Chordata; class Mammalia; order Rodentia; family Muridae; genus Lophiomys; species Lophiomys imhausi. The sequence goes on along the minus strand of CAJQZJ010032660.1, from coordinate 4,945,173 downwards.
TAGAAATGTTATGTAACTTGATGGGGTAGTGTTAAGCATTCTAAATGTTAATTGGTCCTGTTTGCTGTCTGTTACTTACATTGACTCTGATTGGTTAAATAAAATGCTCAGGCCTGAGATTCGGCAAAGACAGAGAAAGGTGGGACTTCCTGAGAATAGAACAGGAAGCCTGCGCTTTAGACAGAGTATTAATTCATTCCAGCCAGGAGCAGCAGGAAGGAGGATGCACACCATGGGTTAGAAAAAAGAACCTCATTCCACATGGCCAGGAACATCAGCATATCGTGGAGAATGTCAGTTCAAGGGGACATATGTATATATGGGGTCATATTTGAGTAATAGAATTAAGAGCTAGCTTAGATGGACCAAGATTGCTTAATTCAGGCCAAGGCTGCTTGTTAAAATCCACCCTGTGTCTGTGTGTATTCATTTATAATGTCTGGATAAGAATTAACAGCTGCTGAATCAATTAGCTATAATATAAATACTGTTAAACAATTTAACTAATTATTTCTACAAATGGCATCCAATGTAATATAACTAATTTTTTACAGTAACTGCAGTTGAATTTTGTGTAGGGATGCTATTAAGTTAGTTGAGAACTCTTTGAGAATGTAGGTCTTGGTTTTAGTCTTTGTCCGGTGAGATGGGACTAGTACTGTATTTAGTTTAAGATTAATTTTCCACACTATTGAACCATAACTCTTCTTAGTATAGTAACAGATGGCACACAAAATATGAGGTGTCCCATTATGGCTGTTGGCAGGATGTGCTGTTTCCAGCCCCATGTTTCATCTAAGCACAGTTTCTTTCACATTTTGAAGTTGATTCTATTTCTCATCTTCTTTCCCCTCACATGCATACTCTGATCTGTACTCCACTTGGGACTTTAGGAGACTTCATACAAGTCTTGGAAGATTTGTATGTATAACTTTTGCTTCTTTGGTATTCTTCCTCAGAGAAACTAATATTCATGGTGTATCAAGGCAACAGGGCATTGACTAAGATCTCTGAGATCTGTCTGGGATTGTCCTTCATTTGCCTGCAACCACAACACTTCCTCCAGACAGTTGGCAGGAATATCACTCATTTTCCTACATACTTTCACCAATCGCCATGTACCAATGACTGATATATAGTTTGCTATATGTCACTGATATTATTGTAGCAGCTGATTATACTTCAAGTTTATTAATACATCTTATAAAAACATTAAGGGTTTTTGTTTGTTTGGTTGGTTAGTTGGTTGGTTGATTTGCAACAGGGTGTCTATGTGTAACAGCCCTAGTTATCCCAGAACTGGCTTTGAAGAACAGGTTGGCCTCAAACTCACACAGACCCTCCTGCCCTTTAATTCCAGAGCACTGGAATGAAAGATATGCCCTACCACACCAGACTAAACAGAAGGGTTTTTATTGTAAATTTTAAATTTTAGTATTCAATGTTAATATGCTTATAGTAGAATTAATATATATATTATATAATATATATGTATATATATTATATATGGGGTTATTAAATTTTCAATAATTTTAAAAATATATCATGGGGTTATTAAATTTTCAATAATTTTAAAAATATATCATGTCTCTGTATTTCACAGAACATTTTTAAAGTAATTTTGAAATTCTTTAAAGATTTATGTAAAATTTTTATGCTAAAAATTTTTTGTAATATTTACAAAAAAGAAGATATAAATATATAACAATAGGGTAATCTTAAGTAAATCATTCATTAATGTAGTCTTATGGTACCATTAAAAAGATTATTCAAGAAAATGGTGAATCATAATTACATTCTCATATTCTTGAGATATATAAAGAATATTGTAGAATTATAAAAATATCTTGCTGATAAGAAAAAGTTTGTGAGACTGGAGAGATGGCTAGGAAATTTAAAGCCCTTATTGCACTTGCTGAGGATCCAGGTTCAGTTTCTAGCACCCACATGGTAGTTCACAATCATCTTTATCTATAGCATTAGGAAATTTGATTCCCTCTTTTGACTTCTTTGGGCATCAGACATGTATGTGGTGCACATACATACATGCAAACAATGCACTCATACACATGAAATCAAATAAATAAAAACCTAAAACCAATTTTTAAAAGAAAGTTTCTATAGGACTAGAATATGTCTGTCAGAGAAATGGGGCCAAATGGCTGAAGATTGATGCTGTAATGTATGGAGAGAAAATGGGAACTGTCCAGGCAGCCACTGGTATGTCATTTTTTAGTTTTGGAAGCTGCAGGCCCTGCACTTCCTATATAATCAGATATATTTATCCCTCTCAGGTCACTGAGGTGGTTGAAGAATAGATAGCTAGAGTCTCATAGTTAAATTTTGAGTTGTTTAGGAATCAAGAGGGTGTTCTGGATCTAAGAAGATATTTTTAAAATTATGAGGCAAGTTAGTATGAAAGCTGAGTTAGATATAGAACTTTAAACTCATGGAGATGGTTAGATAGTAGAATGTTAAAGTCAGGTGCCAAATACATATGGACTGGACATTGGGAATGTATGCTAAGCCATATAACTCTTATAATCGTGGCCTACTTATTTCTGTTGTTTTGTATTGTATTTATAGTTATAAGAAAAAGAACCATTATTTGGACTGAAAGGGAGAGCTGTTGGGGGGAAAATAAATACCTTAAACTAAAAAAAAAAAAAAAAGTTGAACTGTGTGTAACTATAGTTTATTATGCTCAATTTTCTTTAATGTCCAAGTTTTTGTCACTGAGTATTCATTATTTTATATAACATATAAATATCAAGATATTGAGTTAATTTGTTCAAAATTATTTAGAGTATTTATTATTTTAATACAAAATATGCTAAACTTGAACTCAAAACTCATAGAGTTAGAATAGAATGCTTGAACTAGAGAGAATATTCAAGAAGTAATTATTTTTATTTATATGCCACATACAGTAAAAACATCAAACTAGACCACTCCAGCAGTAGAAAACTAATTTACTTGGGGAAAAACTAGCAGGCTGGCTCAGAGGATATAGAACAGCACTCTGCAGGAAAAGCTGGTTTTATCAGTAAAGACAGTAGCAGGGGGAGGTAGTATATGAACCATAAGAGTCTAGAAAAACAACTTTTATCAGTAAAGATAGCAGCATCAGGAGGTGGTGTTTGGACCAGAAGAGTCTGGGAGTTAGCATGGGGACTTTGATCTTTTGTAGACTGTTTGAATCATAAACTAAATGTACTTTGCTTGGAGATGGTTGACTGATGGCAGTAGAAGAGAAAAGTGCCTTTCCTGACAAACAAAACCAGTCTAAGGAAGATTGAGTTTAGGTTTCTGTTTATCCAATCTGGATAGAAATCTTGTTTACCTCGTAAGAATATCACCTGGGTTGGGCTCAGGCTGCCATATTATGACATTGTCAGAAGCACTGCTATTTGGGGGCCTGCTTTGGATCTAACATCATTCCATTGTATTTTTCATTGGGTATTATTCTTTCAATAATCCTAAATACTCTTGGAGTAGGGGTAAGATCCGGTGAAAAGGGTAGCATCCTTGACACAAGTTTTAATGAGTTTCACAGTCAATGTTTCAGAACTTAACAAGTTACTGACAAGTAGGAAATTTGGAAAATATTAAGATTTAGACATTAGAACTTAATTATTTAATACAAGATCTTATTGAAATATATTTGTCCTTTTTATTAATTTATTTATTCAGGTTACATCCTGATTGCAGTCCTACCCCTCCTCCCCACCTGATCCCACCTTCCCACCCTCTTCCTTTTCTCCCTCCTCGGATCTTATTCTCAGATAAGGGAAGCTCCCCCTATATATCAACCAACCTCAGTTCACCAAGTTGCATCAATGCTAAGGACATCCTCTTCCACTGAGGCCAAACAAGTCAGCCTAACTAGGGTAAAGTGTTCCACAAACAGGAAACAGAGTCCATGTCTGAGACATCACCCCTCTTTCTATTGCTAAGGGATCTTCATGAAGACCAAGCGGCCTATCAGCTATAAATATGTTTCTCATAATTTTAATGAATTAAAGAGAATGTTAGAGGTAAAAAAAAAAAACCAAGTAAAGTAGGATAAGTGAGGTAACTGAGACCCAGAAAGACAAAATGAACATTTTTCCCTCTGTATTGATTCTAACTATGAATTCTTAGTGTAGCATTTGTAAATGTGAGGAAAAGTAAAGCCTAGAAATATAGAAAATGCCCATGAGAGTCATAGGGATTAGGAAGAGACTGTAAGGGAAGGAGAATAGTAGAACACATCAGACATGAAAGTAAAGAAAAGGAAAATGGAGGATACAAAGATCTAAGGATGGAGAAATGGAGGTATTTAGGAAGGTGGAAAGGGGAGGGAAAGAGAGAGGTAACCAAACTATAGATATATAAAAACAGTATGTGAAACCTGTTTTTATTAGTTTATTTCAGCACAGGTGACAACATCCTGAATAGAACACCAACAGCTGAGGCTCTAAGACCAACAATCAATAAATTGGACCTCATGAAACTGGAAAGCTTCTGTAAGGCAAAAGACAGTACTGTTTGAACAAAACGGCGGCCTACAGATTGGGAAAAGATCTTTGCCAACACCACATGTGACAGAGGACTAATATTTAAAATTTACAAAGAACTAAAGAAATTAAATGCCAAGAAACAAAAAAAAAAAAATGGGGAACAGAACTAAACAGAGAATTCACAAAGGAGGAATCCCTAATGGCTGAGAAACACTTGAAGAAATTCTCAGCATCCTTAATCATCAGAGAAATGCAACTCAAGACAACTCTGAGATTCCATCACACACCTGTCAGAATGGCTAAGATCAAAAACTCAAATGACAGCACATGCTGGTGAGGTTGTAGAGGAAGGGGAATACGCCTTCATTAATGGTGGGAGTGCAAGCTTGTACAACCACTATGGAAATCAGTCTGGTGATATCTGAGAAAACTTGGTATAGCTCTACCTCAAGACCCAGCCATACCACTTCTGGGTATACACCCAAATGATTCCTCACCAAATCACAAGGACGTTTCCTCATCTATGTTCAGAGCAGCCTTATTTGTAATAGCTAGAAACTGGAAACAACCCAGATGTCCCTCAACCGAGGAATGGATAAAAAAAAAAAAAATTGTGGTACATCTACACAATGGAATACTACTCAACCATCAGAAACAATGAAATCATGCAATGTGCAGCCAAATGGGTGGAACTAGAGAAGCTCATCCTGAGTGAGCTAAACCAGACTCAGAAGGATGCACATGGCTTCTATTCACTTATAACCGGATTTTAGCCAGATAGTACAGGATAACTATACTACAACCAATGCACCAAAAAGAACAGGAACATAGACTTTGTTACCTGTCAATGAGACACTTTGCTCTAGTGGGGGTGCCTTTTAGGCCCCCAGTATATGATGAAGCTCTTGGCCCTCATGTGACTGCTGAACTGGGGCAGGGGCTGATATGTAGGGACACTCCACTCTGGAGGAGTGGGATGAAAGTGATAGGGAGGGGTTGAAAGAGGATTCTGTGATGGAGGTGTAACAAGAAGTAATAAATAAACATTTAAAAAATGCTGAAAATCAATTAGAAGGGAGATACTCTCCATCTATTGATAATGCTCCTTCCATAAACCATGGGTTATGACCCAGTATGCAATACTCCCTTCTACGTGTTAGACCCCAAAACAATACGACTTCTTGTCATTGATTTTGACTGCCCACCAAAACTTGATGCAAGACCCTATTACTAAGGACACAATGTATTTTGGCCATAGGACACATAGAAACCAAATTAGAAGTTTCATCCTTTTGAGAGTTTTTACCAGAAAGATATATGCAGGCTTCTAGGGGAGAAAAGTCATCAAAATTCTTACTGCCTTACTTAGAATTTATATTGTTGTGACATGGCACCATGGCCAAAAGCAACTTGTAGAGGAAAGAGTTTCTGTCATCTGACAGTTTATAGTCAGTCCATCATCCAGGAAAGTCAGGGCAAGAATTCAAGACAGGAATCCGCATGGAGGAACTGATGCAGAAGTCATGAAAGATCACTGTAACAAAAAGTTTTTTTTATTTATCACACATATATTTACTAATATCAACAAACACCTATAAAGTTCCTAAATCCTAAAACCCAAACCCTAATTGGAAAATCTATAATCTAACTAAGAATATGTTAATACCTAAAACACTCTAATACCTACAAAGAACAAACACTTAACACTACCTGAAGTTTCTTAGAAGGATATTAATACTCTTGGCATAGGTCCATACAGTTGGCTCGTTTTCAATAGATTTCTCAATCTTAATGTCTGTTAGCCTTGTTCATCAATTCCTAAGGCCATTCTATAAAATTAATCTGTTTTGACCACTGTTATAGGGCAGTCTTTCCAATTAGCCAAGAATTGCCTCCATGGTCCTAGGGCTCAATTATTTTCAAGACTGAAAGCCATCCAAACCACCTCCAGATTTTTGCCTTGCTCACTGTTCTGATGCTCTGGAGCTCCAAGGTAGAGGATTCCAAAGGACTCTCTTCCCTGGAACCCCAGAGCTCCAAGGTATACAATTCCAAAAGACCCTGCTTCAACATGTTTATGGAGTCTCTGTGCTGGACTACAGAGATCCAACTCTGCCAATGGTGCTACACTCCTCACCAATGTGGACTACTGGCAGGTAAGTGCAAAATGGTGATGGATGGCAGCTGTAGTCTCTCAGCATGTGTTGTCAGAGGGAACAAGAAAGAGAAGGGCAGGTGGGGTTGGAGGCCATATGATCTCCTGATTTAAATCCTTTATTCCGTGATGATCTTGGCATGATATCTGACATCCTCATTGCCATAGTTTTTGGCAGACTTTTTAAAGGCACACCCCTACAACAGTGGGTGGTGTGGTCCCATTATTTCCACTGCCAATGACATTATCTGTGAGGCTTCTTAGCAACATCCTTCAATGGCAAATGTCTGGCCATATTGGTTCTGCCCATATCTTTTACCTGAGATGCCTAGCTTCTGCTAATCCAAAATCCTTATGGTGCTAGATGTTTCATTAACTTCACTAACCATACGACAGATCACTGCTTAGTGGCTTGTTTTTCATGGTTTCTGAGGCTCAGATATAATTTTCTTCAAAGTTATAGCCAATGTTCAGTTGTCTATGTTCTAGTTATTAACTTCCTACTCATGTACTTACAAGAAATTCTATTAAACTCCAGGGAACACACAAAAAAAGAAGACATGAAATAGAAGGGAGAAAAATTACAGTGGAACCTGAAGTGGAGGGAATGAGAGAGGAAAAGTGGTATAAAAATAACTAAAATTAATTATATGCTTACAGGAAACTAGCAAAGAATAAATATAAAAGAAAGTTTCATTTTTGTGTTCCAAGATGTGGCTGAGGGAGTCTTTTTTTTATCTGGGAGACTTTGCTAAAGGATCATTTAATTCTACAAGTGTGAAGCAAAATTGTTCCTAGGAGAGATGTATGAGGTGGTGTTGGTCTAAAGGACTAAGCTACTACTGAGTAAGGTTCTAGCATTTTTCTTGTGGTAAGCAGAATTGTATTTCCTCTATTTTGAGTTGCTTTTTTTTTTCCATTAATTTACTTATTTCCTTTACAGCCTGATTTCAGCCTCCCTTCCTCTTTCCCTCCCAGTAAAACTCTTACATCCCTTCCTCCCTCTTTCCCTTCCTCTTCTCCTCAGAGAAGGGGAGGCCCACATGGGTACCAAACTGGTATATCAAGTCGCAGGATGACTCAGCATATCCTCTTCCACTGAAGCCAGACAAGACAGCCCAGCTGGGGGAAACAGATCAAAGGCAGGCAACAGAGTCAGAGACAGCCCCTACTACAATTGTTAGGGGACCCACATGAAGAACAAGCTTCATATCTGCTACATGTGTATAAGAGGTCTAGGTCCAGTCCATGCATGCTCTTTGGTTGGTGGTTGTTTCTGTGACTCCCCCACATGGGCCCACGTTAGTTTACTCTGTAGGTCTTCTTGTGGTGTCCTTGATCTCTCCAGATCTATCAATCCTTTCCCCCTCTCTTCCACAAGACACCCTGAGCTCCACCTATTGTTTGGTGGTGGATCTCTGAATGTGTTTCCATCAGCTGCTTGATGAAGCCTCTCAAAAGACAGCTATGGTAGGCTCCTGTCTGCAAGTATAGCAGAATATTATTACTAGTGTCAGGGGTTGACTTTCTCCCATGGATTGGGTCTCAAGTTGGGCCGGTCATTGGTTGGCCATTCTCTCAATCTTTGCTCCATCTTTATCCCTGTATTTCCTGCAGGCAAGAAAAATTTAGAGTCAAAATTTGACTGTTCCACCCAGAACTTCAGTAAATCCCTCAACTTTCACACCCAAAGTTTGGCTTCAGTTTGGGAAATACACTGCTTAGGACATTCAAATTGCTAAGCACATAGAAATGGGCCAACAATGTTACTATTAACCGACTTAACCATTTCCCCCTTTTTATTTGGGCCACCAAACAGGTTTTCTGTGTTCCAAATCAGCTGGAAGCAATTTTAAGAGAGCAACAACCCATTTCCAAAGGGTGGGCTAGGTGATTTTTTTTGGTCATTTGATGGGTTTAGTGGGACTGGTTAAAGTAATTATATGGTTTTGTTAAGCAAGGTATAGAAAGTTAGACTCAGAGATTTCTCTCTTTTTCTTTTCTCTATCCTTTCTCTCTTATGTAGGGGGAAAAGACTTGAAAAGAAAAAAGGGGGATATAGACATGATATAGGAATGATAAAGAAAAAAGGGGGTGGATTATTGAATCTACTTATATCTTTGTATATTGATACAAAATTAAGGTTATATTTGGTTACTTTGGTATAGATCATTGCATATTGCTATTTTGGTTACAAAATACTATGTATCAACTCTTTTTAAGGTATTGTACCTATGTAATTCTTAAAAATACAACATGAAGTACTAGTCTTTGGATAGCAACTATCACAAATTGTTAGGTACTAGTTTAGTTAATCACAGATGTTTTCTAAGTTCGAGTTATTAAGTTGCTAGAGACAAGCAACATTTGCTTATTCAAAAATACAGAGATAGATGATCTTCAAAAAATACAAGAGATCTGTAGAATATGGCATTTAAAGATGTTTTTATCATTTTAAAAATTCTTTGACTTGAGACAGTCAGCTCCTAACAACTCTCATTTGACTTGGAAGGAGACAATGATCATAAAACAATTTACATCAGGAGATAACTCCTACTGGACAGAAATGCCCCTGCTCTCTCAACAGATTATATATATTCCAAAGAAAGACTGAAGTTTAAATGAAGGTATGTCAATGGCCTGATTAGGCAAAGACATAATGGGAAAAATCCTTCTTATTTCCTGTTGTACAATTAATTCTATGAGATATGTATGCTTGGGTAGAAAACTGAAGTTGATGCTCCAATGTTATAGAGAGAAACTGAGAACTGTATAGGCAGCCAGGTGCCTGTAATTTCTTAGTTTTGGAAGCTGCTTGCTCTGCACTTCCTGTTTATTCAGATATATTTATCCTTCTCAGGTTTCTGATATGGTTTACTACATAATTATTGTCTTACAGTAAATTTTAAGTTCTTTAGGAATTAAAAAGATGTTTGATGTCTAAGAAGATATTTCTAAGTTGATAATACAAGCTAGGATGGAAATTGAGTTAGGTATAGAACTTTAAGCTCATTGAGATAGATAGATAGTAGAATATTCTTCCTAGTATACAAATACATATGGACTGTGCATTGGGAATGTATGTCATACCTTATATTTGTCATAATTGTTTCCTAATTGTTCTTATTATTTTGTATTATATTTATTGTTATAAAAAGAGCCTTTTATTGGACAAAAAGGGGATTGGAGAATGGTCTAATGCATGGTTTTCAAAAGCTGATTTCAATGCTCTGAGATTTGGTTAATGCCCTATGTGAGACATTCTGTGATTGGATAATAAAAGTTGCTGATGGCCAACAATATGGGCAGAAAGAGTATAGGAAGGCAGAACTTCCTGGGAGGGAAAAGGAACCCTGAGAAGAGACAGAGGAAGCTCACTTTCCACCAGGAGACTCAGAAGCAGACAGATATGTGTATCTGAGAGCTCAGAAAGTACAGCAAGCTAAATGATTGGTTGAGATTGGGTGGTTGGGTTAACTTAGGTGAGCTAGTTGAGAGTTTGCCCAGCTAAGGCCTAAGTGTTGAAATATTAAAAAGTCTTGTTATATTTAATTATTGGGGAAAAAGGCTGCCCTCAGTTTCAGGCCTTATCTCCAGGAGACCTAAGTTCAGTCAGGCTTCCAGCCTGGCCCACTGGCCTACTACATTTCCCTTGGTCTCAGGCCTCATCACCAAAGACCTAAGTCCTGTCAGGCCTCCTGCTAAGGCCAGCCATGTCTGCCAGGTCTGCAAGCCTCTGTCCAGAACCTGCCAGCCTAATACAGTAGTTTATAGTTATTATTAGGGTTAGTTGTTAGGTAATAGATGTTTATAGTAATTAATAAATATATTTGTTAACAAAGTTTTGGTTTCAGTAGGTGGGCTGGTGTCATTTTTCCTCTGCTGGAAGTGTCCCCTGGCTACAGAAGGTGGCCACATTGGGCTCCATCTCCCACAGTGCTAGGAATCTAAGTTATGATCACTCCCTTAGACTCCTGGTAGCCTCCTTCTCCCAGAGACAACCACCCACCAATTTCCATTCTCTTGCCCAGCCCTCTCCTCTATCTTCCCAAACCTGATCTCCACCTTGTTCCTCTATCCACCCCCTCTTCCACCCAGTTCCCTCCTCTTAGTACATCTTTCATTGTGTCTCATAAGTTTGAATATATTATACCTTCATTTTCATTGAATTCTAGAAAGTCTTGAATTTATTTCATCTCTGACCCAGTGGTAATTGAGTAGAGAGTTGTTCAGTTTCCATGAGTTCATAGGTTTTCTGTCATTTCAGTATTGATCCTTGGTCATCTGATAAAAGACAAGAATTATTTAAATTTCTTTGTATCTGTTGAGGCTTGCTTTGTGACCAACTATATGGTCAATTTTAGAGAAGGTTCTGTGAGATACTGAGAAGAAGGTATATACTTTTGTATTTGGGTGAAAGGTCTTATAGATATCTGTTAGGTCCATTTTATTCATGATGTCTGTCAATTTCATTATTTCTCTGTTAAGTTTCTGTCTCAGTCTCATGTCCATGGGTGAGAGTAGGGTGTTGAAGCTCTCATTATTAATATGTGGGCTTCAATATGAAATTTAAGCTTTCATAATGTTTCTTTTATGAAAGTGGGTGCTATTGCATTTGATGTTCAGAACTGAGGGATCATCTTGGTGGATATTTCCTTTGATGAGTATGAAGTGTCCTTCCCTATCTCTTTTGATTAATTTTGGTTGAAAGCCTATTTTACTAGATACTAGAATTTCTATTCCAGTTTGCTTCTTGGGTGCATTTGTTTGGAAAACATTTTTCCAGGCTTTAATTCTGAGGTAATGTCTATCTTTGTTGCTGAGGTGAGTTTCTTGTATGCAACAGAATGATATTTTCAAATACATTCTGCAAGCCTGTGTCTTTTTACTGGGGAATTGATTCCACTGATCTTGAAAGATATTAATGACCAGTGATTGTTAATTCCTGTTATTCTCTTGTTGATGATATTAAAGTGTGTGTGTGTGTGTGTGTTTCCCTTCTTTTGGTTTTTCTCCTGTGGAATTATTCATATTCTAGGTTTTCTTGGGTGTAGTTACTCTTCTGGCATTGGAGTTTTCATTCTAGTATCTTCTGTAGGGTTTGATTTGTAGATAGATTTTTTAAATTTTTTTGTGGAATAACTTGTTTTCTCCATATATGGTGATTAAAAGTTTTGCTGGGTATATTAGTCTATACTGGCAGTTGTGTTCTCACTCTTTTTAAAATATAATTTGTAAGTTTATTCATTTTACATCCTAATCATAGCCCCCTCCTTCCCCTCCTATGAATTCTGCCCTCCCACAATTCTCCCCCTATTTCCCATCATCTTCTCCTAAGAAAAGAGAAGTCTCTCATACCATCCCACCTCAGCACATCATGACTGAGTGCATCTTCCTCCATTGAGGGCAGGCACCATTGCCTCATTAGAGGGAAGTGATCAGAAAGCATGCATCACAGTCCATGTCAGAGTTGGGTCTCTAGAGTCGGGTATGGTAGCACAAGCCTTTAATCCCAGCACTCAGGAAGCAGAATAAGACAGATTTCTGTGAGTTTGAGGCCAGCCTGGTCTACAAAGCACCTGTGGTATCTTAGAGATGGCAAAACATATTCCCAGGCACTTCAGGCTTTCAAAGTCTCTGTTAAGAAATCTGATATGATTCAGATAGGTTCGCTTTTATTTGTTATTTGGCCTTTTCCCCTTGTGGCTTTTAACATTCTTTCTTTGTTCTATTGATTTAGTGTTTTAATTATTCTGTGATAGAAAGATTTTTTTTGGTCCAATCTTATTTGGTTTTCTGTAAGCCTTTTGCACATTTATAAGCATCTCTTTCTTTCTGTTAGTGTAATTTTCTTCTATGATTTTGTTGAAAATATTTTTGGACCTTTATCTGGGAATGTTCTTTTTCTATTTCTATTATTCCTAGGTTTGGTCTTTTCATAGTGTAGCAAATTTCTTGAATGTTTTGTGTTAGAAATATTTTAGGTCATAAAGTGAGTCTTAAATTTAAAAGTTGAAATAATATTTTGTACATTACCTGAATAAAACTAGAAATCACCTATGAACACCTGAAGAAAAAAAAATACATGATCATCTCATTAGATGCTGAAAAAAAACCTTTGAAAAAAATCCAAAAACCATTCATATTAAAAATATTGGGGAGATCAGTAATAACAAGGCACATACCTAAACACAATAAAATCAATATACATCAAGCTGATAGCCAACATCAAATTAAATGGAAGAAACTTAGAGAAATTTCATTAAAATCAGAGACAAGACCAGGCTACCCACTCTCTTCATGTCTATTCAATATAATACTTCAAGTTTTAGCTAGAGCAATAAAACAACTAAAAAAGATCAAGAGGATGCAAATTGGAAAGGAAGAAATCAAAGTATCCCTATTTTCAGATGATGTGATAGTGTACTTAAGTGAGGCCCCCAAATTCTATCAGAGAACTCCTAAAGCTGATAAACACCTTCATTAAAGTCGATGGATACAAACTAAATAAATAAAAAAAAAACAATAATCCCCCCCCTTTTTTTTTTTACACAAAAGATAAACAGGCTAAGAAAGAAATTAGGGAAACAAAATTTTTTCACAATAGCCACAAATAATATAAAATACCATGGTGTAACTCTATCTAAGCAAATGAAAGACCTGTATGACAAGAACTTCAAGTATTTGAAGAAAGAAATTGAAGAAGATATCAGAAGATGGAAAGATATCCCAGGCTCATGGATTGGCAGAATAAATATGGTCCTTTTACTAAAAGCAATCTAAAAATTCAGGGCAATTTTCATCAAAATTCCAACACAATTCTTTACAGACCTTGAAAGAACAATACTCAATTTCATGTGGAAAACCCAAAAATTCCAGGATATTTAAACAATCCTGTAAAATAAAAGAATTTTCTAGAGGAATCACCATTCCTGATTACAAGTTGTATTACAAAATAGTAGTAATAAAAACCACGTGAGGATCCAAGATGGTGGCAGCCTGCGCGGACGTATTTTGATTTCGGGGTAAACAGTCATGAGGTGGTGAGTGTTGCAGGATGCTGTACAAATGGCTCCAACCCTTCTAAATCTCACCCAACCACCCAGGGTCCCTGGGCAGGACGGTCCCTCCCACTCTTGGACATGCAAAGAAGCCCGTGTATCCAGGAATCAGGATCACCCATCCCCCACCAGGAGAGACTGCAGGTAAGTTCCAATTTAATACCCAGCGGACAGATTCAGATCCCACTCAGAGATAATCCCCACCCTGCTGGGTGCCCCCAGGTCTCGCACAGAAAATCCAGCTATCTGGCGAAAGCTTGCGACCCTTGGAAGTGAGCGAGCTCGGCTGCAAAGTGCCTTCAGACTGCAGATCACAACCCTCTGCTGTGATGTCACTGGCCAGTTTCCAAGCCACGGGAGTGGCAAGGCCATTGGGGGTGAAGGGCAGATTTACCCACCACAGGAACCAACTGGGAAAACTGCGAGATATTTGAAACTGTTGTATATTGGACCTTTGTACTAGTACTGGCCCTTCTGGCAGGGAACTAGAGCTTACTTGTACACAGCTCCACCACCTGGATTAGTTAGGTCTCCACCTGGGAGGCGGGGCTGAATGACTCACCTTGTAGGGGTGGAGTAAGGCAACTCGAATACTACACCAAAGAGCCCCCTTAGGACTCAAGTACAGAAGACAGCTAAAAAATTCCACATGGCCAGAGGCCCCAGACGAAAAAAAAAAAAAAAAAAAAACAGAGCGAAATGTTTCCAACAAAAGAAAGCAATGCTATTCCACCCAGCCCGAACCACCTCACCACAGCTGAAACACATGAAAACAATGACAATTCTACATCATGGAAAGTGATAAAGTCCCTTCAAGAAGAACCTAAATCTATGAAGGAATTAAAAGAAGCCACAATTTTACAAGTCAAAACAATGAATAACACCATTAAAGAGCTCCAAGCCAAGAAGACTCAGCTTGAACAAGAAAAGGATAGAGCAATGAAAGATTTCCAGGAAAAAACAAGCAAACTGGAGAAGGAACTATACAAAATGAACAATACCATTCAACACATGAATAGAAATGGAAACGATAAAGAAAACACAGTCGGAGTTAAAAGAGGAAATGGAGAATCAAGAGAAGAGAACAGGAACTACGGATGTGAGTATCAAAAATAAGATGCAAAAAAAAAATAAAGTATTTAAAAAAAATAAGATGCAAGAGATGGAAGACAGGATCTCAGGCAGGGAAGATTCGATGGAAGAAATCAGTACAACATCCAAAGAAAATGAGAAAGCTAAAAAAATCTCCCACCCACAACATCCAAGAAATCAAGGACTCAATGAAAAGATGGAAACTAAGAATTATAGGCATAGAGGAAAGAGAAGACTCCCAACTCCATGGTCCAAGAAATATCTTCAACAAAATCATAGAAGAAAACTTCCCAAATCTAAAGAAAGAGATGCCAGTAAAAATCCAAGAGGCTTACAGAACACCAACAGATTAGATCAGCAAAGAAACTCCTCTCGCCTCATTATAATAGAAATTCCAAATGTATAGAGCAAAGAAAGGATATTAAAAACTGTAAGAGAAAAAGGCCAAGTCACATACAATGGAACACCCATCAGCATCACACCTGACTTCTCCTCAGAAACTTTAAAAGCTAGAAGGGCCTGGACAGATGTCCTACATGCCCTGAGAGAACATAGGTGCCCAGCCAGACTCCTATACCCAGCAAAACTCTCTATCAACATAGATGGAGAAAACAAGATATTCCATGACAAAATAAAATTCAAACAATATCTCCCCACAAGCCCAGCCCTAAAGAAGATCCTAGAAGGAAAATTCCAATGCAGAGAAGATAACTACACCGAAGAAAACAGAGGGAATAGAAACCTCCACAGCAACTAGACAAAAAGAAACAAAAGACAACCAGCTATACCAAAATAATGGGAAATAACAACCCCTGGTCACTAACATCCATCAACATCAATGGACTCAACTCACCAATAAAAAAACACAGACTTACAGACCGGATCCGTAAACAAGACCCATCTTTTTGCTATATACAAGAAACAAATCTCCCTATTGAAGATAAACACTATCTCAGCGTAAAGGGCTGGGGAAAGATTTTCCAGGCAAATGGACCCAGGAAACAAGCTGGAGTAGCCACCCTAATATCAAACAAAATAGACTTCCAATTGAAGTTAATAAAAAAAGACAGAGAAGGGCATTACATACTCATTAAAGGAAATATCCACCAAGAGAACATCTCAATATTTAATATCTATGCCCCAAATACAAAGGCACCTACATTTATGAAAGAAACACTTCTAAAACTTAAATCGCACATCAATCCAAACACTTTAATAGTGGGAGACTTCAACATCCCACTCACAACTATGGATAGATCATCAAGACAGAAGCCAAACAGAGAAATAATGAGTCTAACAGAGATCATGAACCAAATTGACCTAACATATATCTACAGAACGTTTCACCCAAACACAAAAGAATACACCTTCTTCTCAGCACCTCATGGAACCTTCTTCAAAATCGACCATATAGTTGGACACAAAGATAGCCTCAACAGATACAAGAAAATAGAAATAACCCCTTGTATCTTATCAGACCACCATGGAATAAAGCTGGACTTCAATAGCAAAACAATCAACAGAAAGTCTACACTCACATGGAAATTGAACGACTCTTTACTGGATGACCACTGGGTCAGGGAAGAAATAAAGAAGGAAATCAAAGACTTCTTAAAATCCAATGAAAATGAAGACACAACATACCCAAACCTATCGGACACAATAAAAGCAGTGCTATGAGGAAAGTTCATAGCACTAAGTGCCTTCAAAAAGAAAATTGTGACAGCTCATATTAGCGAATTAACAGTTAAACTGGGTGAATTGGAAAAAAAAAGAAGCAAACACTCCCAAGAGGAGCAGAAGGCAGGAGATCATCAAATTTAGGGCTGAAATCAACAACTTAGAAACAAAAGGAACTATACAAAGAATCAATGAAACCAATAGTTTTTTCTTCAAGAAAATCAACAAAATAGACAGACCCTTAGCAGCCAAATTAACTAAAAGACAGAGGGAGAAAAACCAAATCAACAAAATCAGAAAAGAAAAGGGAGAAATAACAGCAGACATTGAGGAAATCCAGAGAATATTTGGATCCTACTTTAAAAATCAATACTCCACCAAATTTAAAACTTAAGTGAAATGTACAATTTTCTTGATAGATTCCACCTACCGAAGCTAAATCAAGATCAGATAAACAGATTAAACAGCCCTATAACTCCTAAGGAAATAGGAACAGTCATTAAAAATCTCCTAACCAAATAAAACCCAGGGCCAGATGGCTTTAGCACGGAATTCTACCGGACCTTCAAAGAGGAGCTAACACCAATACTTTTCAAACTCTTTCACAAAAGAGAATGTGAAAGAACATTGCCAAACTCATTCTATGAGGCCACAGTCACCCTGATTCCTAAACCACACAAAGACCCAACAAAGAAAGAGAACTTCAGACCAAGCTCCCTCATGAACATAGATGCAAAAATGCTTAATAAAATACTAGCAAACCAAATTCAAGAACACATCAAAAGTATCATACACCATGATCAAGTAGGTTTCATCCCAGGAATGCAGGGATGGTTCAACATACAAATGTTTATCATCGCCATTCACCATATAAACAAGATGAAAGAAAAAAAAAAACACATGGTAATCTCTCTAGATGCAGAAAAAGTATTTGACAAAATACAACACCCCTTCATACTAAAAGTTCTGGATAAAACGGACATACAAGGACTGTACCTAGAAATTATAAAGGCAATATACAGTAGGCCAGTGGCCAACGTCAAATTAAATGGAGAGAAACTTGAAGCATTTCCTCTAACCTAAGGGACAAGACAAGGATGTTCACTTTCACCATATCTCTTCAATATATTACTTGAAGTTCTTGCTAGAGCAATAAGACAACTAAAGGAGATCAAGGGCATGAACATTGGAGATGAAGGAGTCAAATTTTCCTATTTGCAGATGATATGATAGTATAAATAAGCGACCCCAAAAATTCCACCAGAGAACTCTTACAGCTGATAAACACCTTCAGCAAAGTGGCTGGATACAAAATTAATTCAAAAAAATCAGAAGCCCTTCTTTATACAACAAACAAATGTGCTGAGAAAGAAGTAGGGGAAACAACCCCCTTCACAATAGCCACAAACAACATAAAATACCTGGGGGTAACTCTAACAAAACAAGTAAAGAACCTATACAACAAGAACTTCAAGCCCTTGAAGACAGAAATGGAAGAGGCCTTTAGAAGATGGAAAGATCTCCCATGCTCATGCATAGGTAGGATCAACATAATAAAAATGGCCATCCTACCAAAAGCAATATGTAGATTCAATGCAATTCCTATCAAAATACCAACACAATTTTTCATAGACTTGGCAAGAGCTATTCTCGATTTCATATGGAACAAAAAGCCCAGAATAGCTAAATCAATCCTGTACAATAAAAAAACATCTGGAGGTATCACCATCCCAGATTTCAAGCTGTACTACAGAGCAATAGTAGTAAAAACAGCATGGTATTGGTATAGAAACAGACCAGTAGATCAATGGAATCGAATTGAAGATCTAGAAATAGACCAATACACTTATGGCCACCTAATTTTTGACAAAGAAGCCAAAAGCACACAATGGAAGAAGGACAGCATCTTCAACAAATCGTGCTTGTCCAACTGGATGTCCACTTATAAAAAGAATGAAATTAGACCTATACTTATCACCTTGTACAAAACTTAAGTCCAAGTGGATAAAAGACCTTAACATCAGACTGGTCACACTAAATCTACTAGAAGAAAAAGTGAGAGAAACCCTCGAACTCATTGGCACAGGCGACAACTTCCTGAACAGAACACCAACAGCTCAGGACCTGAGATAAACAATCAATAAATGGGACCTCATGAAACTGAAAAGCTTCTGTAAGGGAAAAGACACTGTCATTCGAACAAAATGGCAGCCTATACACTGGGAGAAAATCTTCACCAACCCCACATCTGACAGAGGGCTAATATCCAAAATCTACAAAGAACTCAAGAAATTAAATGCCAAGAAACCAAATATTCCAATCAAAAAATGGGGGACAGAGCTTAATAGAGAATTCACAAAGGAGGAATCCCTAATGGCTGAGAGACATTTGAAGAAATGCTCAACATCCTTAATCATCAGAGAAATGCACCTCAAGACGACTCTGAGATTCCATCTCACACCTGTCAGAATGGTTAAGATCAAAACCTCAAATGACAGCACATGCTGGCGAGGGTATGGAGAAGGGGGTACCCCACTCCATTGCTGGTGGGGGTGAAGGCTTGTGCAACCACTATGGAGGTCAGTCTGGCGATATCTTAGAAAACTTGGAATAGCTTTGCCTCAGGACCCAGCCATACCACTTCTGGGTATACACCCAAATGCCTCTTCACGGAATAATAAGGAAGTTTCCTCATCTATGTTTATAGCAGCCTTATTTGTAATAGCTAGAAACTAGAAACAACTCAGATGTACCTCAACCGAAAAATGGGTTAAAAAACTGTGGTACATCTACACAATGGACTATTATTCAGCTATCAGGAACAATGAAATTATGCAATTTGCAGCCAAATGGATGGAACTAGAAAAGCTTATTCTGAGTGAGCTAACCCAGACTCAGAAGTATGCATATGGCATCTATTCCCTTATAGTAGGTTTTGGCTATATAGTAGAAGGTATCGATACTACACCAACACACCAAAAGGAACTTGGACATAGAGTTTTATTTTTATTTATTTATTTTTGTATATATTTTATATATTTTTTCTATTTTTTAGTCTTTTTTATCTATTGTATGCTTATTGGTTTGTTTGTTTAGTAGTTCTCTCTCCCGGGCAACGAGACACTTTTCACTGATGGCCCTGCCTCGTAGACCCCCCAATGAATGAGGAGGCTCTTGGCCCTCATACGACCTCTCAACTGAGATGAGGAACTGTTAAATAGGGACACCCCACCCCAGAGAAATGAGATGGAAGGGATAGGAGGTAAAGAAAAAAGATGAAATGTGATATTTCGTCCTTTTACTACTAATTGTCATAAACTCTTTAGGATAATTAAGAAATGCAAACTAATAGTTATTCAAGCCAGTCATTTTGTTAGGTACTATGACAGCCTATTATAGTTATTTTCTTAGCTAATCAGAAATAAAGCTGCTAAGAGACAGCAACATCTGCTTACCCTAATATAAGAGATAGATAGGGCCTCTTCAAATACCTCAAGAGATCTGCAGAATATGGCATTCAAAGATGTTTTCATAACTTTAGATTTTTTTATATCAAGACATATCAACTCCTGACAGCACCCCCTATTCTACCCCAAGTAGAAGATAAGCATCAAAGAATCTCCAGTGGGAGATGACTGAATTAGTCGCAAGCCTATCTCTTGGTAGGAAAAGCCCCTTGCTCCAACTGTTGACAGAATGCTGTCCAAAAAGGACAAAACCTGGAAGCAGATAAGTCAACAGCCTAGCTCTGCCAAGACAGGGTAGGCAAGTCCTTCATAACCCCTGCTCTTAAATCAATGTCTGTCAGAGAAATGGGGCCAAATGACTGAAGATCGAAGATGTAATGTATGGCAAGAAAATGGGAACTGTCCAGGCAGCCACTGGTTTGTCATTTCTTAGTTTTGGAAGCTGCAGGCCCTGTACTTCCTATAAAATCAGATATATTTATCCCTCTCAGGTCTCTGAGGTGGTTGAAGAACAGATAGCTACAGCCTCATAATTAAATTTTGAGTTGTTTAGGAGTCAAGAGAGTGTTATAGATCTAAGAAGATGCTTTTAAAATTGTGTTGCAAGTTAGTATGAATGTTGAGTTAGATATAGAACTTTAAACTCATGGAGATGGTTAGATAGTAGAAAATTAAAGTCAGGTGCCAAATATATATGGACTGAACATTGCGAATGTACGCTAAGCCATATAACCCTCATAACTGTGGCCTAGTTACCTCTGTTGTTTTCCATTGTATTTATTATTATAAGATAAAGAGTCATTTGTTCGTTGAAAGCGGAAACTGTAGGTGGAAATAAGATATACCTTAAACTAAAAAAAAAGAGGGGAAGAGGATGGGTGTTTGAGGGTGGGAGGGTGGGACTGGAGGGGGGAATAGGGAGGGGACTGCGATGAGATGTAACTTGCAAAAATAAAAAATAAAGGAAAAAAAAAAGAAAAAAATAACACCAGTGAAATCAGATAAAAAAAAAAAACCCCACGTGATATTGGCATTAAAACAGACAGGTTGATCAATGGGATCAAATCAAAGACCCAGGAATTAAAATACACACACCCCAATGGACACTTGAATTTTTAGAAAGAAACATGAACCATGCAATGGAAAGATGAAAGAATCTTCAACAGATGGCGCTGTTTTGGAAGAACGTCTAATACTTTGGTTCTAAAGGGCTGATTTCAATGCTGAGATCTGGTTACTGCTCCTTCTGAGGCATTCTCTAGATTGGTTAAAAAAATGCTGATGGTCAATTAGCTGGGCAGAAAAAGTATAGGAAGGTGGGACTTCCTGATACAGAAACAGGAACCCTGCATTTTACACAGAGGAATCATTCCTTTTGGCAGGAGACATAGAAACAGACAGATGTGTTTGAGAGCTCTGGCAGGTAACAACAGGCTACATGGTGGTTTGTGATTAGGTGGTCCAGGTTAACTTATATTATCTAGTTGAGAGTCTGCCCAGCCTGGGGCTAAGCGTTGAAACATTAAAAGGTCTTGGTGTATTTAATTATTTGGGAAAGAGCTGCAGCAACCTATAGGCTGCCAGTCAAAGCAATCCAGGCCTATTGGCCTTCTGCCATATGGAAGCTGTTCCTCCAGGCTTCCAGAAATTCTGCTGTTCTACTATAATAATTTATAGTTATTAATAAGTATCTCGCACCTATCCCTCCAGCTTCACTGCCAGACTGCACCACCAGGCTGTCCCTCCAGGCATATAGGCTTCTAAGATAGTCAGGCCTGCTAATCTCATGCTAACTCCATCAGTCTAATATAATAACTTATAGTTATTAATGAAGATATTAGTTACCAGAGATTAGGTTGTAGGTGGTGAAGGCCACCATTGGTCCAGGGCTTTTTCCCCAGGATAAGTCAGGCCACCAGTTAATGTGGGTCAGGAGTGCCAGCCCACTAGCTCCTATGCCAGCCTAATCTTACAATTTATACTTATTAATAAATACAATTGATAATTAAATTTCAGTTTCAGTGCTGATCTACCTGGTTGTCTGCATGTAGAAGATTGCAAATTGATCCATATTTATCACCTTGCATAAAACTTAAGTCCATGTGGATAAAAGATCTCAACATAAAATTTGATACACTAAATCTGATAGAAGAGAAACAACTAAAGGAACAGCCATGAATGCATGGGCACAGGAGACAAATTCCTGAACAGAACAACAACAGCTCATGTACTAACATCAGCAATTAGTAAATGGGACCTCATGAAACTGAAAAGCTTCTGTAAAGCACAGTACACTGTCATTAGAACAAAACAGCAACCTACATATTGGGAAAAGATCTTTACCAACCCCACATTCCACAGAGGGTTAATATCCAAAATATATAAAGAACTCAAGAAATTAAACACCAAGAAACCAAATAATCCAATCAAAAAATGGGAAACAGAGCTAAACTGAGAATTCACAAAGAATAATCTCTAATGCCCGAGAGACACTTAGAGAAATGCTCAACATCCTTAATCATCAGAGAAATGCAACTCAAGACAACTCTGTGATTCCATCTCACACCTGTCAGAATGGCTAAGATCAAAAGCTCAAATGACAACACATGCTGGTGAGGTTGTGGAGAAAGGGGAACATTCTTTCATTGCTGGTGTGAGTGCAAACTTGTACAGCCACTGTGGAAATCAGTCTGGTGATATCTTAGAAAACTTGGAATAGCTCTGCCTCAAGACCCAGCCATACCACTCCTGGGTATACATCCAAATGATTCCTCACCAAACCACAAGGACATTTCCTCAACTATGTTCGTAGCAGCTTTCTTTGTAATAGCTAGAAACTGGAAACAGCCCAGAAGTCCTTCAACCATAGAATGTATTAAAAAAAAAAAAACTGGTATATTTACACAATGGAATACTACTCGGGCATCAGAAACAAAGGAATCATGCAATTTGCTGCCAAATGGATGGATCTAGAAAAGCTCATCCTGAGTGAGCTAACCCAGACCCAAAAAGATGGATATGGCATGTATTCACTTATAACTGGATTTTAGCCATGTAGTACAGGATAACTATCTTACAACCAACACACCAAAAGGAACAGGAACATTGACTTTGTTACCTGTTAGTGGGACACTTTGCCTTAGTGGAGCTACCATGTAGGCCCCCAGTGCAAGAGGAAGCTCTTAGCCCTCATATGACTGTTGAACTGAGGGGGGCTGATATGTAGGGAGACCCAACACCAGAGGAGTAGGATAGGTGGGAGAAGGCGGTAAGAGTGTGAGAGTGGGACCAGGAGAGGTGGAGGGAGGGTTCTGTAATGGAGATGTAACTTGAAGTAATAAATAAACATAAAAAAGTACAAAAGAGTAGCCCACAGATTATGAAAATATCTTCAAAAACCCTACAGCTGATAGAAGGTTGATGTCAAGAAACAATGACAAACCATACTACCTAATTAAAAAATAATTTTATTAATCAATTAAAAATTAATTGGGGTACAGGTAGAAAGCTAAACAGAGAATTCCCAACAGAAGAATCTCTAATGGCAGAGAAGCTCTTAAACAAATGTTCAACATCCTTAGCCATTAGGGAAATGCAAATCAAAACGACTTTGAGATTCCATCTTACATTGTCAGAATAGCTAAGATCAAAAGTCAAGTGATGGCTCAAGCTTGTGAAGATGTGGAGTGAGGAGAACACTCCTCCATTTTTCTTGGGAATACAAACTTGTACCACCACTTTGGAAATCAATCTGGTGGTTTCTCATAAAATTGGGACTAGTTCTACCTCAAGACCCAGCTATACCACTTCTAAGTATATACCCAAAGATGCTCCACCACACCACAAGGACACTATGTTAACTTACTTGTAATAGCCAGAAACAGGAAACAACCTACGTATCCCAGAGAGGTATCCCAGGCTCAGAAAAACATATGTGGTATGTACTCATTTATAAGTGAATATTAACCATGAAGTCCCGGACAACTATGCTACAATCCACAGACATAAGGAAACTAAGTAACAAGGAGGGCCCAAGGGAGAATGCTTGAATCTCACTGAGAAGGGGAAATATATTAGTCATGTGGGAGGAGAGGGGGAAGAGGGAGGAACAGAAAGGATTAAGTGTGGGAATGACAGAGGGTGAGAGAACTGGGAGAAAAATGGAATTGATAGAGGGCATCTCTGAGAGGAGCTAGAAACCTAGGACAAGACAAACTCCCAGAATCATTGAGGATGATTCTAGCTAAGTCTCCTAGCAATAGGGGTATGGAACCTGAAATAACCATGACCTATGTAACCAAGCAAGATCTACAATGGAGGGATGAGGACACCAATCCACTTACAAAATCTTTGATCTACAATTTGCCCTGCCTACAAGATGTAAAGTGATAAAGATGGAGCAGAAATTGAGGGAAGAATCAACCAATGAGTGACCCATCTTGATGCTCACACCATGAGAGCAAGCCAAATGCTAATACTGTTAATGATAATCTGCTATATTTCCACACAGGAGCCCAGCATAATCTTTATAAGAGAGGCTTCACACAGCAGCTGATGGAAAGAGATAAAGGGACCCATAGGCAACCATTGGGCAGAGCTTGGGAAATCTTATGGAAGAGAGGGAATATTGATTGAAGGAGCCATAAAAGTCAAAGACACCACAAGAAAACCTACATAATCAACTAACTTGGGCACACAAAGATTCAATCTCCAACCAAAAAGCATGCTTGGGATTGCACTAATCCCTATAAGCATATGTAACAGAAGTGCAAGTTGGTCTTAACATGTGACCCCTTAATAGTATGGACAAGTGCTTTCTCTGACTTTGTTGCCTGACTTTGGATTCCTTTCCCAAAGCTGGGCTGCCTTGTCTAGCCTCAATAGGAGATGTCCCTATTCCTACTTGATATGCCAATGTAGGTTGATATTCATGGGAGACTTCCTAGTTTCAGAGGAGAAATGGAGGGGAAGATGACTGGAGGGGATGGGAGAGAGATACTGGGAGGAGAGGAGGGAAGGGAAGCTGTGATTGGGATGTAAAGTTAATAAATGTATGGACATGGCATTAGATGACCTTGGTCATGAGTCCCAACTCTACAACTTCCCAGTTCTGTGGAGGCTTTGTTTGCAATAACTATTAAAATAAAACAAAAAACCCAAATGCCTAGAAATCAATAGACAAATTGCGTAAACATCTCAAATACATGGATATTAAAGAATATACCATTTTAATAGCTAATACAATCATTTTATTCAACAATTAATTATATATAAAACATTTAAAGTTGAAAACACAAGTAAATTAAATATTAGGGACACCTTATAAATTATGATATAGAAGAAGAAAGTCCATGTGTGGGAAAAAGTATGACATGTTTTACCCTTATTGGTAACCTCAAGATGGAACATCTACATATGTGTCCAATGACTAGCACAGGAATCTGTCATTCTCATGAGATATTTTTCAAAAGCCATGTTAATATAAACGTTTTTATTTTGTCAGATATAAAACAGAGGCACAGAGAGGAAGCATAATTTGGTAAGGTCATACAGATTAATAAAAGCATAGATAAGATCATAATTTTGTAGGTTCTATCCCACTGATTTGGCCAAATAATTTTTCTTCATAATCCTACAGTCTTAGTGGGCCAGTATATTACAATGCACAAAATTACTTTGAATTTCTGAATTTTTTTGAATTTAACATTTTTTTACTGTGTCTCATATAATCAGGCTGGCCTCAAACTAGCTATGTAACTGAGAATATCCTTGAATTTTTGATCCTCAAGACTCTACCTCTCTAGTATAAAATTTCAGGCATGCAGCACCATAACATGTGTGTTGTTCTGGCCATGGAATCTGGGGATTCATGTGGTAGGCCTGCTGTCCACCAATTAAACTGCATCTCCAGGCCCATACCATTCTTTTGAAATTATGCTTGCTAGCTAATATTTGAAAATTTACTTTCATGGAATTTTTCAAAGGTAAATTTTCTTAGAGAATGTTCAAAAGAACATTTATATTTGTTAATAATAATAATAATTTAGATACATTTCTCTA
Source organism: Lophiomys imhausi (assembly GCA_907164525.1). Lineage (NCBI taxonomy): Eukaryota > Metazoa > Chordata > Mammalia > Rodentia > Muridae > Lophiomys > Lophiomys imhausi. The sequence goes on along the minus strand of CAJQZJ010032660.1, from coordinate 4,919,156 downwards.
CATTTTCTTTTATCTTTTGATAAATTCCTTTTTTTTCAATTTCTCCTTCTCTTTCCTTCCCCCTAAGACCTCCAATATAACCCTGTCTCTTTTCTCTCTTTTAAATTCATGGTCTATATTTTAATTAATTGTTACTATATATATATATATGCTCCAGAGATATACATATATATGTATAAATAAAAATTAACCTAAAATATAAGATTATAAATAAGTAAACAAATGCTGTACTTTGTGGTCTTAGATCACCAAAAATCAATGAAACTCAAAATTAGAAAAAAGTTTCTATAATACTGAAGTTCAGATGGTAAAATAGAAACAAATGGGACACTATGAAGAAAGAAGTAAAATAAGCAAAAATAAGTAGCTGCTTCTTTGAAAAATTACAAAAGCTTGCAGCCAATGAAACAAAAGGAGAAGAAATAGACATCTTTGTAAATATTGAAGTTGAAAAGATATGTTATGACAACATTGAAGTCAAAAGAATTATCAAGGACTGTTTTGGAAATTACATTCCAATAAATTAGAAAATCTATAAGAAATGGGTCCGTTTCCAGGCACATATTATCTACTAAAATTGAACCATAAATTCTACAATGAACAGTAAGACTGATGTAGAAAAAAAATCTCCTGCTTTGACCTTCACAGTTTAGGGATTGATCTGCCTGGGATGGCAAGCAATAAAAAATGACAGACACACATACAGAAAAGCTGGGACAGGTGTGTAGCAGTAAATTTTTATTTATCACAAATATATTTATCAATACTTAACAATTACCTAACAATTTTCTATAAAATTCCTAAATCCTAAACCCAAATCCTAACTCTGAAATCTAACACCTAAAACTTCTTAGTATCTATAATACAAACATTTAACATTAACCTAAGGTTTCTCAAAAGGATATTTTTCTCTGAGCGTGGGTCCTGATGGATGGCTGGTCTTCATACAATTTTTTAGTTTTAAAGTCTATTAAAGTCTCTGAATTTCATTCATCCCCTTGTGGTCTTAAGACCATTTAACACATGAAAGTTTCCCAGGCATCTCACTGATTCAGAAACTTATCTGTCTCCTCTCCAGACCCAAAATGGGTCAACATCAGAGGGTGAAACTTCCAGATGAGATTGTGATGCGTGTTTTTTCGCCAGTCAAGGAAAATGTTGAGTGAATCAGGAACAAGAGAGAGAGCCCGCCCAGTGTTCTCGTGGATCCTGCCTTATATATCTTCACTTGTCGGCAGAAGCTTTTGTGCACTTTTAAAGTTACTTCCAGGGATCAGTCTTTTTCAAAAAAGCTTTTTGCAGAGGGGCATGAATTCACAGGAGGTCCGCAGATGTGGGCAGGTGCCTCAGGCCATGTCATTCAGATGCCCTTCACAGAGAGCTGTGAAATGACAACAGACCTCCGGAGGGCGGGCACCCCAGGGGGCATGTCCTGCCCCCAGCCCCAAGATCAAAGAGGTCCTGGTCTTTGGTGAGTTCCCAAGGACATGTATGTCACTTCAGATGATGTCTTTTATCTTAAAATCCAGCCTTATTCCAAGTTCCCTGTGCTATATATGCTAACACTAAACCTAACACACAGGTGGCTTGTGTGCTCTAATGGAGATGCGCCAACAATAACCCAGAACCTCAGTGTGTGTATTATATACAGAAAAAGCAAGGAAGAAGTGGGTTAGTTAATCTCAGTTGGGGATCATATTGGGGAACATTCTGAGATTGCAGTCATTCTAGATGAGGAAAATGCAGTTGATAATTTCTGTACATACTAGTTTGAGCTAAAGGTAAACAGTTCTCAGCATCTGTATGTGGACCAAGAGAAGGCTTTGTCATTCCTCTGAGCCTTGCCTAGTGTGGGGAGCGCGGTTTGGTCATCCAAATCCCCACACCTCCTTCTCTGTGGAAGGGAGTCGTGTGACCAGGTGACGGCACTCGCCACCCAATAAGGTCAAATGGAATACAATTAGGCAGGCTGGTCTTTATGATATTTATTATACTAAATAATAATTACAACTTACACTAAATAAGATATCTCTACTTCTACAGGATCAGGATAAGCTGCATGAATCATACAGAAACACTTAATGGTCATTAAAGCTAGAATAACTAATACTACAATATATAACCACCACATTGAGGAATCACAATATATAACTACCACTTCTGAACACTCAACACATATCCTAATCATAACCCTATATAGTATCTCCCCATCATACGACCTGAGTCGTCTTCTCTCGGGGTCCCGGTCTCGGCTCTCTCGGTCTCGAGGTGGAGAGAAGAAAGAGAGGAGAAGTCCTCCGATCCAAGTCGTAGAATGTCACTACGACTACCGGATGGGAGAGAGAGAGAGAGAGAGAGAGAGAGAGAGAGAGAGAGAGAGAGCATCCAAGTCGTAGACCGTCAGGTCTGGGACCACCGGATGTTAAAGGGGAAGAGGCAGAGGCGGAACGTCAGTCATTGAGACCGAACGTTAATTGAATGCCTTCTGCTTTCAGTTTATATACTCTTTCCTTGGCTTAATTATCATATCTATTGGGCCACCTGCGTGGGTGCGTCTTGGCCCGCAATTTGCATATCAACTATGTCACCCGTCTAGGACGGCACTTACTAGGTTCTTATCTATTGCTACCATTAGGGCACAGCTTACATTATACTTTCACTTTAACTTAATATTACTCCTTATTTTCCTAATGCTCCTGCAGCTTTCTATTAGCTGCTTACAGGCTCCTTACACCTAGGAAAGGTCTTCCCATTCCCATGGGGTCTGAGGCATTGGTGGTCCTTAAAATTTCCATGCTCATGTTAGTATACACATTTGCTGAGGACTTTGTCTGATTTCCACAGTCTCCCAAACAAAGAGAGCAGCATGACCGTTTTTAGTCAGGTGTGGTGTCACGCAACTTTAATCCTAGCACTTAGGAGAAAGAAGCAGGTGGATCTCTGTGAGTTCAAGGCTAGCCGGGTCTGCAAAGTGAGTCCAGGACAACCAGGGATACATAGAGAAATTCTGTTTTGAAAAAAAAAATCAAAAAGGAAAAAATATTTTAAAGGAGAATGAACACTAATGCTTCTCAAGATATTCTATAAAGTAAGACTTCCAAACCTACTTTACAAAGTTAATACTATCTGTATACCAAAACCAAAAAATGGTGAAAAAATTAAACTAGATCCATTTTCTTGATGATCGTAGGCACAGAAATCTTCAGTAAAATATTTTCAAACTGAGTTCAGCAATACATTTCAAAGATTATACACAATCATTAATTATTTTAATTTTAGGCATGCAATGATAGCTTATGTAAACCAAAAAAATGTACACTCTATAACTATAAATAGGGATGAGCATCTCAATATATTAAGAAAAGTTCTTTGACAAAGTTCAAAATAAAATCTCTTGATAAAGTTAGAAATGAGGATATGTACTTCAACTTATAAAGGCAATAATTCTATAGCCAACATTATGCTGAATGAGTGGAATCCTTACTACTATCAATAATCATTATCTACCTATCTCTATTTTAAAATTCTGATTGCATTTTTACTCAAACCAATGGGTGAGATATTTGTGTCTGTTCTGTCCACTTTTAATATAGTGCATGAATTCTTAACTAGAGCAATAAACAAGAGAAAGAAAGAAACTGGATCTGAGGAAGGAAGAATACTTTTTTTCAGACTCTATTGTCCTATATTTGAGAACTTACACACTCAATCAAAAAATTCTTAGGGTTGATAATGACATTCAGTAAGGTACCAGGATACAAAGTCAACACGGTTCTTTCATTTATGTCAGTAAGAAATACACTGAAAAAAAGAAAAACCCTTGGAAAGCAAACCCATTTACTACAGAGATCAACTCAGAAGATTAATGTCTTTAATATGAGTGTGATCTGGCACATAAAAATTACTGGAGGAAAACATAGGGGAAACATTTCAAGATCTAGTCAAACCCAATGGCTTTTTTAAAATGAAATTTCAATGTCAGGAAATAACAAAAAGCATTGATGAATGGAATTGAATTTTTAGAAAAGGCTTCTGCTAAAAAAAAAAAAAAAAAAAAAAAAAACAGAATAAAACAACAATCAAACAATAACCAAAAGGGCTGGAAAAATAGCTCAGCAGGTAAAGTCACTTGTTATCAAACCCAATGACCTGGGTTCATTTTTCAGAACCCACTTAGTGAGAGAGTGTGTGGATTTGTATAAATAAATAAGCATGAAGAAAAGATGCTTCTTCAGAATGAAGTAAGTAATCACCAGACTGAAGAGAGAGCTCATAGAATTGGAGAAATCTATAACTAGACATTTATCTGACAGGGATAAGTCTAAAGCATTACTCTTAATAGAATGAAAAATGTTGAAAACCAAATGATCAAATAATCTAATCAAAAAGTGGTCAAATTAACTGAACAGTTTCTTTTCAAATGATAAAGTACAACAAATTATTTTTAAAAATGGAAAGATTTTCCCACCAAAAAAAAAAAATGCATCAAATCTACAACACTAAGGATGACTACTGCCAGGGGACTAAAAAGAAGTGAATGTCAGTGAAGATGGTGGGAAAAGTAGCACTCATGCATACTTTTTTTAAATCAATACATACATTATTGATAAAAATATAGATTAGACTATATTCTGTGGATATCACTATGGAAGTTTCTCAAACATAAATATAGAACTTCCATAGGACTGAGTTATATCAAAGTCAGCATATGGAAAAAGATACCCATATGTCCACATTCATCTATCTCTATTCACTACAGCCCAATTATTCAGTCGGTCTAGCTGTCCATTAAAAGATAAATGAACAATGAAAATGTTGGATACACACACAAAAAATGAAATTTTATTCATCCATAAAACAAACAAAATTATGACATTTTAATAACTGGATGGAAATAGATCATCATATTTGGAAAGATAAGTCAGTCTCATAAAGTTCCACATTTTTGTTTCATTTGCTGGATCTGGGAAGAGGGTGAAAAATACAGGGAAATTATTAGGGATGTAAAAGAGCAAGGGCCAATCTGAATAATTTTGGGTTACGTTTGTGAGGTGAAGCTTGAACTATGGCTGCCGAGCTTCAGTGCACACGTTTAGACTGGTCTCCCTCTGTCCTTACAGGAACCTCATCACACAGCATCAGCGAAGTTATGGTTCATAGAATTAACACATGCCCCACTATATAAACTGTAACAGCTTCATTGGGATGTGGTAAAATGTCAGAAAGAGCATTTTAACTTGGTTCTGTTTCCTTGTTTATTTCCTTTCTATTTACACTATTTTTCTTCTTCTTTGAATTGTGTAGTTTGATCAGCGACAGGGAGGAGGCACTTTAACAAGCAAAGCCATTGGTTCTATATTAATCTTTTAGATGTTTGTGCCACCTTATTTGAATAATGTTAGGAACAGAAGATAGATGAATTATAGTTCCCTTAAGTGTCATAGCTTAGAAGTTCTACCTTGGTGGGCCACCTGCTTTCACCCTCACTTCATTTTGCTGGGTTGACATATGAGCTCATCTCTCCTCCATGCCCTCCCCCTCCTCAGTAAATTGGGTTTATAATAGAAACACTAAGTCAACATTAACTAAAGTAATACTGTCAAGTTATGTGATTAGACTCCTGCTGATGTTTTATGGTAATAGATTCTCTTTGGGCTTCCTTTCTAAGAGCAGAGATGGTGTCTCATCTCTTAAAGGGCAAACAGAAAGAATGAAAAAGATCCAGAACAATGAAATCCAAGGCACATCAGGCTCCAGTGTACCTTCATTTTCAATTTGTTGTAAAAATAGTTGTCCTGTTAAAACAAAATGCAGACAAGGTTTATAAATAAAAATAATCTCTTGATGGTGAGAAGAGGTACAAACAAATCCTATGTTGTCCCTCCAAACAGTCTTCTGCATGGGTCTTTTTTATCATGGTTATTATGATTAAACTCCTAAGATGCCTTCATTATAATTCCTTAGAACAGAAATGATATATGTGTATATTCTATCACCTTCATTGGTTTCTCTTACTTAATTTAGGGTAGATAACAGTGAAAAGGAAAATCAGTGTGCAAGGAATGGTAATGGAAACAAAGCACATTAAAAATGTTCAGGTGGACACATTTTTACCCTGTATCTTAGTACATTTTCGTGACCTAAGACTGAAAATTTTCTGTTTCTCACAAGGGTTAGATCTTTCTCAATGGACCTGTCATGTCATGTCTCATTTTAAATCTTGACTGCTGTACAGCACTTACCACCTGTGTTAGGTGTTATAAAATATAAAACATTGTTTAATGTAAAAAGTTGGAATTTTAAATGCATTCCTGTCATTGAATTGTTGGGAGTATACAATGAGATGAATATAAATTTTCAGCATAATATTGATCAGTATCACTACATATCTTTATAGATATAACTGAACTTTACAGAATATAGTCAATTCCCATGTGTGGTTAAAAACAAAACAAAACAAACAAAAACAATGAGAAATATAATTTTCACCATTGTAAGATGAGCATATTTAACTTTGTTGTCTTTAGTTAGAAGAATGTTTTCCATTTTTCATATTCTGGTGATGAAGACAATGAATTGGCCCATATTTGAAACTTATACATTCTTGTGTCCTAATAGATGTGCCTTATATGTGTGTCTAATCTTATAAGCCAAAAGCACATGAACCATGCCAAAACCTAATCAAAACCCAACAAAGGGTTAATCTCTTTGTATGGAATAATTTGTCAACTATTCACAGATTGGGGTTATCTGGGAATAGGGAAATCAACATAGAGAAAAATGCCTTTTTTAAATTGACCTGTAAGCCAGACTGTGGGCACATTTTCTTAAGTAGTGATTAATGTATGAGGGTCCAGCCTATTTCAGGTAGTACTATCCTTGGGCAGGCAGTTCTGGAGCACATAAGAAGCAGGCTGAGCAAACCTTGGAGAGAAAGTCATAAACAGCATTCCCCCATGGCTTCTGCTTCAGTTCCTGCCTCCAAGTTCCTGTCCTGTTTGACTTATTACAATGACCTTTGTGGATGGTGGGTTACAAGATACATGTTGAAACAAACACTTTCTTCCCTAAGTCACTTTTGATCATAGTATTTTATCACAGCAATAGAAACCCTAAGATACTATGAAATGGTATATTTCTCTCTATGGCTATATGTCTCTATGAAATAGTGAGTACTATTTTTAATCATGAAATGACCCCCTCTTATATTATTCATTTCTAAATATTGCTCTTTACTAATCATGCAAAATTATGATGTAGAGAAACATCTAGGATCTTCCAGATGATTCTGCAAATAAGACAGAGAACCCATTGAATTATTGACCAATGCACGGTTTGCTAGAAGAAAATAACTATCAATACTAAAGTTAGACTGATGGTTTTATTGGTTGCTGGCCTGAATAATCTTGTTTTCACAGGCCCAAATATTAAAAGGATGAAAAACAACTGAACAAAATTGTAAGCTACATGGCATTTAGAACCTTAAAGATTTTTAGAAGACTATATGGCTCTGGGACCTCTTATTGCTGTTACATAGATATCTATGCTGTTGGGGCCACTCTCTGTGTTTACCGAGTGTATTTGCCACAAAAGAGTTATTGAGGCTTATTTCTTTTTGGTTTAATGTTTACTCATATACTGCCAGATAAGGACCAGGATATAGCTCAAATTCTCTTGTTTTGATTATTTCATGATGAGATAAAAATGGATGTTCCTATAGGACCAGGTAAGTTTTGAGCAGGGGCCCTAAGAGATGTGAATTTGTAGAGTATAGGAAGTGTAACACTTTTTAGCCCTTTTTGGATCAAAGAATGCTCTGTTTGCACAGAAGAGTCAGAGGACTGTCTTAAAAAGAGGGCAGATGGCTTGATTTTTCCTGGCGAGCAGATTATTTAACTTGCAGAAGGCTCACACCTTGTATCCTGCTTCCTGTTGGTTTGGACACCACCCAGGTGAATTGGTCACTCCTCCAAAAAGAGAAGTATGCATTTACACATATCTTTTCAGTATGGAAAAAGACATGGATAGTTTTAATGCACTGGCATTTAAATTGAGAGGAACTTTTATTCCTACGTATAAAGTTGTCTATCAGATGTGTGTTTCTGAACATTGTATAAATGGCTGAAATTCACTTCCAAATACACAAAGGGAACTGCACCCTCTAATCAGACGCACATCTAAGTAGTTTGGATTAGAGGTATATTTCTTTTTTTCCCTTACACACATTCTTTACAAAGTAATATAGTCCCTAAAGAACTTTGTCAAACACTTACTGTGACAAAACTCACTTTCACTAATAACTTTTCTTAGAAGAATGCTCTTGGAGCATGTGCCTGAAGCATTCTCTCCTTATTTAGCCCAGCCTGAGAGCCTCACAAAGGCAGGCAGGAGTAATCTTGATGTTAATACTAATGGAAAAAGGAAGACAGATTTATGAATTAAGACTATGTAGCTTTGTGGTTATATTCCTTTCACTGAAACACCAGATGCATTTAAGGATGAGCCCTCCCCCAGTGTGATAATAATATCCCCAATATAAAATAGACTGAGCATCATGACTCTGATCTGCATGAAGGTGTAACTTAATCAATATATCACAATAGGATGGGACCTTGGAACACACAGGCTGCAACCCTCAATAAACCATGCTGATCTGCAATATTTGAGAAAGGAGTTTGGGGACACACTTGCTCAGATCAGGGATTCTGGTGCCCATACTACTGTGATGGTGCTGATGAAAAACCTTATTGTGGTTTAAGTTCCCTGGGAGATAATTGCCAGGATGGAGTGCTAAGCAAGCATCATCTGTGTCAGAGAATTTGACCTTGGGAAGATAATGAGACAAGGAGAATTCAGAACAGATGAAAGCTAAGAGTACCTACTTTATCTACTGACAGCCAGAGAACACCTTCATGCTCAATCAGTTTCCACTAATGAGACAAGATGGGGCAAGATGGAAAAACAGCAGTAACAGGCAAACTTTTTTTTGAGCCTAATGATCTATAACTTAGTCAGATAAAATTATCTTTTAGGTCAGGCAGCATCGTAAGTCTGAGGCTAAAAAATAAGGAACACCTGAATCATTTAGCTTTATTTACTTTGTAAGAGGTGATGATGTTCAAAGGAGCAATGAAATTGGGAAGGCTGGATTGAAAGGCAACTCCTGCATATTTAGACACATTTGCTTCCTGATGGAGGTGATTGGGGAAACAACATTGTAAGATGGGTGTAACTTCCTTAAATTGTTATGTCTACAAATCCTTCATTCCATTTCCAACAGGAATTTTAACACACATGTGACTTTTTTAATTACTTGATGTTTTCTTCTTCCTCTTCTGTGCTGCAAGCTATTAATGTCCCTGGGCCCTGAAACTGCGTTGGCATGAGGATTTGAGTGCTTACTAACAGATGACTGGAGAGGCTTCCTACTGTTTTGCAGGTGAGGAAACAGAGAGTGGAAGAAAGGATCATTTGGTGAGTGACATCACACCCCTTACAATCATCCAGAATCTCATTTAACTTTTGTATAGCAATTCTTACTTACCTTGTGTTATAGATGAGAAAACAGAAGATTCATAAGAATTATGAAAGTTCAAGAGTATACCTAGGATATATAGCTAGTATACCATTTATTATTATCATACTGACTCTCAGCCTATGTTGTTGGCCTCTCTCATGATGGGGAGCTGCCCCACAAATTCAGAATTTGTGATAAAATGGCAACATGACAGAAACTTGTAAAGTTTTCAAAATAGTATACATTTTTCTTATTTGCTCACAGAACTTCACATGAGGCTCTTGCTTGTAAGTGGGGGAAGAAAAAAAAGGACAGGAGCAGGAGTGGGCTAGAAGAAGAATAAAACTTTCACTCTATATTTCTCCCACTAAACAAAAATCATTGGGATTCCTCATATAGGAAGAGTAGTGTCTCATAGCTGTATGAGTCTATGATAATCATTCTGCTATTTACATCAAGTTACTCATCTGCCTCCCTTCATTAAAATAAAATATTTTCTTTTACAAGCTCTACACTTATTGTAGAAATGTGGGAAATACAAATAAACAAAAACAATCTATGTAACCATTATTAATCACATCATAATAATTGTGAACGCTGTTATATAGTTTTCCATTTCTATGGATTTATATATTTTGCCACATATATATAAAAATCTTACAAAGTTATTTTATATGAATGATTTCCACCTATATAAGGAAATAATAAATTAAGTTGTAGACTGTTTCCAAATGTTTAGCATTTTCAAGACATTTAATATCTTTTTTTTTAAGAATGTTTTCTTAGACTCTAAGAGTGAAGACAACTTTACCTTTTCCCATAGCTCACAACAAAGGCTAAAAGTAGCTAAGCTAACACGTGTAGTCATAATTTGTGGCTACATTTGCTAACTACCATAGATTTACTTCAGTATTTTTAAAATTTTTATTTATTTATTGCTTTAGGTTATATCTCCATCATGGTGTCCTGTTTCCAACCTTCCCGGTTCTGTCCTCCCACCCTCTATCTCCTAACACTTCCATCCCACTTCTCTGTAGTGGAGTGTCCCTACATAACATTCCCCCGCCCCAGTTCAGCAGTTTTATGAGGACCAAGAGCCTCCTCATACACTGGAGGCCTACAAGGCAGTACCACCAGGGAAAAGTGTCTCAATGGCAAGTAGAGAAAACAAACAAACAAACAAAACAAAAACAAAAGCAAAACAAAAAATGTCTATCTCCATGTTCCCTTTGGTGCATTGGTTGTAGTATAGATATCCTGTACTATATAGCTAAAATCTGACTATAAGTGAATAGATGCCATGTGCATCCTTCTGAGTCTGGGTAAGCTCACTCAGGATGAGCTTTTCTAGTTCCATTCATTTGGCTGCAAACTGCATAATTTCCTTGTTTCTGAGAGCTGAGTAGTATTCCATTGTGTAGATGTACCATAGTTTTTTGTATTTTTTTATAATTTATTTTTTATTTCTTCAAGTTACATTTCAATCACAATCTCCTCCCTACTCCCCCCTCCAGTCCCACTCTTCCACCCTCTTCCCCCTCAACCCCCCATCCTCTACCCCTTTTTTTTAGTTTAAGGTATATCTTTTCCACCCCAACAACTCCCCTTTCAGTACAACAAATGGTTCTTTCTCTCATAACAATACATACAATACAATAGGTTTTTTTAATCCATTCTTCAGTTGAGGGACATCTGGGTTGTTTCCAGTTATTAGCTATTACAAATAAGGTTGCTATGAACATAGATGAGGCAACTTCCTTGTGATTCAGTGAGGAGTAATTTGGATGTATACCCAAAAGTAATATAGCTGGGTCCCGAGGCAAGTTTTCTAAGATATCACCAGACTAACCTCCATAGTGGTTGCACAAGCCTGAAATTACAACAGCAGTGGAGGAGGGTTCCCCTTTCTCAGCACCCTCGCCAGCATGTGCTGTCATTTGAGCTTTTGATCTTAGCCATTCTGACAGGTGTGAGATGGAATCTTAGACTTGTCTTGAGTTGGATTTCTCTGATGATTAAGGATGCTGAGCATTTCTTCAAGGGCCTCTTGGCCTTTAGGAATTCCTCCTTTGTGAATTCTCTGTTTAGCTCTTTCCCCCATTTTTTAATTGGATTATTTGGTTTCTTGGCATTTAATTTCTTGATTTCTTTGTAAATTTGGATATTAGCCCTTTGTCAGATGTGGCGTTGGTGAAGATTTTTTCCCAATCTGCAGGCTGCCATTTTGTTCAAATGACAGTGTCTTTTGCCTTACAGAAGCTTTTCAGTTTCATGAGGTCCGATTTATTGATTGTTGGTCTTAGGTTCTGAGCTGTTATTATTCTGCTCAGGAAGTTGTCACCTGTGCCAATGATTTCGACGGTTTTTCCCACTTTCTCTTCTAGTAGATTTAGTGTGACCAGGCTTATGTTAAGGTCTTTGATCCACTTGGACTTAAGTTTTGTACAAGGTGATAAGTATGGTTCTAATTTCATTCTTTTACATGTGGACATCCAGTTGGACCAGCACCATTTGTTGAAGATGCTGTCCTTTTTCCATTGTGTGGTTTTGGCTTCTTTGTCAAAAATTAGGTGACCATAGGTATGTGGGTTCATTTCTGGATCTTCAATTCAATTCCATTGATCCACTAGTCTGTTTCTATACCAGTACAATGCTGTTTTTATTACTATTGCTCTGTAGTATAGCTTGAAATCTGGGATGGTGATACCTCCAGATGTTTTTCTATTGTAAAGGATTGGTTTAGCTATTCTGGGTTTTTTGTTGTTCCATATGAAATTGAGAATAGCTTTTTCCAGGTCTATAAATAATTGTGTTGGTAATTTGATAGGAATTGCATTGAATCTGTATATTGCTTTTGGTAGGATGGCCATTTTTATTATGTTGATCCTAACTATCTGTGAGCATGGGAGACCTTACCAACTTCTGATGGCCTCTTCAATTTCTTTCTTCAAGAGCTTGAAGTTCTTATTGTACAGGTCCTTTAGTTTTTGGTTAGAGTTAACCCCAGGTATTTTATATTGTTTGTGGCTATTGTGAATGGAATTGTTTCCCTGATTTCTTTTTCATCCCATTTATTTGTTGTATAAAGAAAGGCTTCTGATTTTTTGGAATTAATTTTGTATCCAGCCACCTTGCTGAAGGTGTTTATCAGCTGTAAGAGTTCTCTGGTGTAATTTTTGGGGACACTTATGTATACTATCATATCCTCTGCAAATAGGGATAATTTGTCTTCTTCGTTTCCAATTTGTATCCCCTTGATCTCCTTTAGTTGTCTTATTGCTCTAGCAAGAACTTCAAATACTATATTGAAGAGATATGGTGAAAGTGGGCATCCTTGTCTTGTCCCTGAGTTTAGAGGAAATGCTTCAAGTTTCTCTCTATTTACTTTGCTGTTGGCTACTGGCTTGCTGTATATTACCATTATTATATCCAGATTCCAGATATGCTCCTTGTATGCCTGTTCTCTCCAGAACTTTTAGCATGAAGAGGTGTTGGATTTTGTCAAATGCTTTTTCCGCATCTAGCAAGATAATCATATGGCTTTTTTCTTTCATTTTGTTTATGTGGTGAATTATGTTGATGGATTTACTTATGTTGAACCATCCCTGCATTTCTGGGATGAAGCCTACTTGATCATGGTATATGATACTTTTGATGTGTTCTTAGGTTCGGTTTGCTAGTATTTTATTAAGTATTTTTTCATCTATGTTCATGAGGGAGATTGGTCTAAAGTTCTCATTCTTTGTTGGGTCTTTGTGTGGTTTAGGAATCAGGGTAACTGTGGCCTCACAGAATGAGTTTGGCAGTGGTCTTTCTGATTATATTTTGTGAAAGAGTTTGAAGAGTGTTGGTATTAGCTCTTCTTTGAAAGTCTGGTAGAATTCTGTTCTGAAACCATCTGGCCCTGGGTTTTTTGTTTTTTGTTTTTTTTGGTTTTTTTTTTTTTTTGGTTGGGAGATTTTTAATGATTGTTTCTAGTTCCCTAGGGTTTATAGGGCTGTTTATCTGTTAACATGATCTTGATTTAGCTTTGGTAGGTGGAATCTATCAAGAAAATTGTCCATTTTGCTTAAGTATTCATATTTGGTGGAGTATAGATTTTTAAAGTAGGACCTAAATATTCTCTGGATTTCCTCAATGTCTGTGGTTATTTCTCACTTTTCATTTCTGATTTTGTTGATTTGGGTTTTTTCCCTCTGTCTTTTAGTTAATGTGGCTAAGGGTCTGTCTATTTTGTTGCTTTTCTCGAAGAACAAACTCTTGGTTTCATTGATTCTTTGTATCATTCTTTTTGTTTCTAAGTTGTTGATTTTTTAGCCCTAAGTTTGGTGGTTTCCTGCCTTCTGCTCATCTTGAGGGTGTTTACTTCTTTTTTTTTTTCCCAATTCATCCAGTTTGGCTGTTAATTCGCTAATATGTGTTGTCACAATTTTCTTTTTGAAGGTACTTAGTGCTATGAACTTTCCTCGTAGCATAGCTTTCATTGTGTCCCATAGGCTTGGGTATGTTGTGCCTTCATTTTCGTTGGTTTTTAAGAAGTCTTTGATTTCCTTTTTTATTTCTTCCCTGACCCAGTAGTCATCCAGTAAAGAGTTGTTCAATTTCCATGTGTGTGTAGGCTTTATGTTGATTCTGTTGTTGTTGAAGTCCAGCTTTATTCCATGGTGGTCTGATAAGATGCAAGGGGTTATTTCAATTTTCTTGTTTCTGTTGAGGCTATCTTTTTGTCCGACTATATGGTCAATTTTGGAGAAGGTTCCATGAGGTGCTGAGAAGAAAGTGTATTCTTTTGATTTTGGGTGAAACAATTTGTAGATATCTGTTAGGTCCATTTGGTTCAAGAGCTCTCTTAGACTCATTATTTATCTGCTTGGTTTCTGTCTTGATGATCTGTCCATTGTTGTGAGTGGGGTGTTGAACTCTCCCACTACTAATGTGTGGGGATTGATGTGCGATTTAAGTTTTAAGAGAGTTTCTTTTACAAATGTAGGTGACTGTGTATTTGGGGCATAGATGTTCAATATTAAGATGTCCTCTTGATGAATATTTTTTTATCAATTATGTAATGCCCCTCTCTATCTTTTTTGATTAACTTCAGTTGGAAGTCTGTTTTGTTTGATATTAGGATGGCTACTCCAGCTTGCTTCCTGGGTCCGTTTGCTTGGAAAACCTTTTTCCAGCCCTTTACTCTGAGATAGTGTCTATCTTTGTTAGTAAGATGTGTTTCTTGTAAGCAGCAAAATGACGGGTCTTGTATAAGAATCCAAACTGTAAGCCTGTCTGTTTTTATTGGAGAGTTGAGTCCAGTGATGTTTATGGCTATTATTGACCAGAGGTTGTTATTTACCATTATTTTGGTATAGGGGATGGTCCTGTGTTTCTTTTGGTTTAGTTGCCATGGAGTTTTCTGTTTCCTCTGTTTTCTTGGGTGTAGTTATCTTCTCTGGGTTGGAATTTTCCTTCTAGGATCCTCTGTGGGGTTGGATTTCTGGGTAGATGTTGTTTAAATTTGATTTTGTCATGGAATATCTTGTTTTCTCCATCTATGTTGATAGGGAGTTTTGCCTGGTATAGTAGTCTGGCTGGGCACCTATGTTCTTTCAGGGCTAATAGGACATCTGTCCAGGCCCTTCTAGCTTTTAGAGTTTCTGAGGAGAAGTCAGGTGTAATTCTGATGTATCTGCCATTATATGTTACTTGACCTTTTTCCTTTACAGCTTTTAATATTTTTTCTTTGTTCTGTACATTTGGAGTTTCAATTATTATGTGGTAAGAGGAGTTTTCTAATCTAATCTGTTTGGTGTTCTGTAAGCCTCTTGGAATTTTATTGGTATCTCTTTCTTTAGGTTTGGGAAGTTTTCTTCTATGATTTTGTTGAAGATGTTTCCTGAACCTTGGAGTCGGGAGTCTTCTCTTTCCTCTATGCCTATAATTCTCCAGTTCTGTCTTTTCATTGAGTCCTTGATTTCTTGGATGCTATGGGTGAGGACTTTTTTAGCTTCTCATTTTCTTTGGATGGTGTACTGATTTCTTCCATCGAATCCTCCATGCCTGAGATTCTGTCTTACGCTCCTGTATCCTATTTTTGATAGTCGTGTCTGTAGTTCCTGTTCTCTTCCCCTGATTCTCCATCTCCAATCTTAACTCTGTGTTTTCTTTATTGCTACCATTTCCAGTTTCATGTCTTGAAATATTTTATTCGTTTTTTATATTTCTTGCTGCAATTTGCTTGTCTTTGCCTGGAAATCTTTCATCTCTTGTAAATCTTTCATTGCCTTGTCGCTTTCCTGTTCAAGTTGAGCCACGTTGGTTTTGAGCTCTCTAATACTATTACTGTTGCTTTTGCTTGTAAAATTGTGGTCTTTGAATTCTTTCGTAGATTTAAATTCTTCTTGAAAGGACTCTATCATTTTCCAGACTGTAGAATTGTCATCGTTTTCATGTGTTTCAGTTGTGGTGAAGTGGTCAGGGCTTGCTCTACTGGCATCGCTGCATTTTGTTGGGGTCATAATTCCCTGGCTTTTGTTGATTCTGCTTTTTTTTTTTTTTTTTTTTTTTTTTGTTGTCCTTTTGACATTTGGTTGTTGTTAGCTGTTTGTTCCTGTTGCCTTCCAGACTTGGAGCCAAAGGGGGTGCTTTGGTGTAGCAGTCATATGGCTTGGAGATCAGTCGCTTTCCACTGGCTGGATGGGGCCTTGTGTGGAAGTTCTCAGTGTGTCTCCCAGAGCTCACCCCTTCCTGTTTTGTCCCATTTGGGGACTCAGGTGAGGGTTTGTGATGGGGATATGTTCCTGTTGGTTCCTGGGATCCAACCGGTCTTTGTATAGATGGCAGTGCAAGTTGGTAGGCCGCAGGCTGTTGGGTGGTGTTGTAGCTCCCCTGCAGATTACATGTCGGACCATGTTTGTGGTCCTGCCTGGGGGGTTCTCAGGGTCAATGTGTATCTAATAGCCAGAAGCACTGTGAGCTGGTGCAGCCTATTCCAAGGCAATGAGAAATGGCCCTGGATTGTTTCATTGCTCATAAGTCAGAGCTGTCTATGTTGCATACTGAGTGTTCAGCCTGCAGCGGCTCTGGTGGTATGGTCCTGTGTGTTCAGGCACAGATTCTGTGGACTCTGGAGGACCCAAGTTTGAGAGACTGCCTGCTGGAGTCTTGAAAGGACCCGACTCCACACCCTTAAGGTGGGTCACTCAGCAGTGTACCACAGGTTGAAACCTCACTAATCCAGGGGTGGAGCTATATATGCTTAAGCTCTGGTTTCCTGCTGGAAGGGCCAGCACTAGCAAAAGAGTCTAATAATAATAACCCCACAACTTGTCTAGGGCTTGGACCCTGTGGAAGACAACTCTGTCTTTCATCCCTACCGGCCTTCCTGCAACTCTTGCAGATCCACCTATGTGTTTATGGAGCTGGCTTAAGATACTTGCTAATGTGGCCACTGTCTTCCAAGTCGTGGTAAACAGCAGTGGAGCTGCAGTGTAACCTGCTGCTGGAACTGTATCCTGCTGCTCAGTCCAGCTGCAGTGTTTTTTTCCAATAACTGTAAATCCAATAGAGGGGCCTGTAAGTATGTCCAACACCCCTCTGGTGAAGCACAAAATATGCTTGCGCTTTCCAAAATGCAGCTGTGGACCTGCTGGCCGCTGAGCTGACCCATTTTGGAACCATCAGCCACTGTGAGTCCTGCCGCTGTGGTGCTGCAGGTGCTCCCATAGGTTCACAACCTTTCGCTAAATACCCGGAGCACCTGTGTGAGATCTGGGGGAGCCAGTAGGATAGTGAGTAACTCTGTGTTGGGTTCAAATCTGCCCACTGGGTATTAGAGTGGTTCTTAACCTGTGTCTCTCCTGGTGAGGGTTCCTGATTCCCAGATTCAGCGGCTTCTATGAGTGTCTGAGAGAGGGGAGGAGAGTCCTGCCTAGGGACTTTTACTGGTCCCTGGGTGGCTGGGTGAAACCCAGGGGTATTGAGTCACTCAGATTGTTGCTCAGCGTCTTATAAATCTGTGGCTTTATGGCTGTTTTCCCAGAGCTCAAAATGCATCCATGTGGGCCGCCACCATCTTGGATCACCTTTCTACTTCAGTCAAGATATTTAATATCTTGAAATATAACTTTAATGTATGGAGAGAAAATGGGAACTATCCAGGCATCTACTGGTATGTCATTTCTTAGTTTTGGAAGCTGTGGGCCCTGCACTTCCTATATAATCAGATATATTTATCCCTCTGAGGTCTCTGAGGTGGTTGAAGATTAGATAGCTAGAGTCTCATAGTTAAATTTTGAGTTGTTTAGGAATCAAAAGGGTGTTCTGGATCTAAAAAGATGTTTTTAAAATTGTGATGCAAATTAGTATGAATGCTGAGTTAGATATAGAACTTTAAACTCATGGAGATGGTTAGATAGTAGAATATTAAAGTCAGGTGCCAAATACATATGGACTGGACATTGAGAATGTATGCTAAGCCATATAACTCTCATAATTGTGGCCTATTTATTTCTGTGGTTGTATATTGTATTTATTGTTATAAGAGAAAGAACCATTTGTTGGACTGAAAGGGGGAGCTGTTGGAAGGAAAAAGATATACCTTAAACTTTAAAAAAGGGAAGAAGATGGGGGGTTGAGGGGGAAGAGGGTTGGAGGGTGGGACAGGAGGGGGAGTAGGGAGGGGATTGTGATTGAGATGTAATTTGAAGAAAAAAAAATAAATTAATTTTTTTTCTTAATGTTTTTCTCTTTCTGTTTATGAGGAATATCAGTCTGTAGCTTTTCCTCAATGTTTGAACTGGTTTATTGAAAGTAATTGGGGAATATCCAGACAGTCAATTGTCTGTCATTTATTAGTTTTGGAAGCTCCTTGTTCTGTACTTCCTGTTTATTCAGATATATTTATCCTTCTCAGGTCTCTGATGTGGTTGAATATTAGATAGTTATAGTTCAATAGTTAAGTTTTAAGTTGTTTAGTAATTAAAAGGATGATCTAGGTCTACAAAGATGTATTTAAGTTGGTAAAACAAGTTTGGATGGGAAGCTGAGTTAGGTATAGAACTTTAAACTCATTGAGATAGATAGATACTAGAATATTATTATTAGTTGCCAAATACGTATGGATTGGACATTGGAAATGTATGTTATACCTTATAATTTTCATAATTGTTGCTTAATTTTTCTTATTGTTTGTATTGTATTTATTGTTATAAGAAAAAGAATCTTCCATTGCACTAAAAGAGGGAGACGTTAGAAGGGGTAAAGATACACCTAAAATAAAAAAAATCAGAACTTTGAAAGATAACTTAATATTTAATATTTTTCATAATAGGTGATGCTTTTGTATAAGTATATTTTTATTTATTTAGAATAAATATGTCTTTAATGTAATTTAAATGTGGTTGTGGTTGAATCTGCTTGTAGTTTAGCAATTGGGAAGCTGAGAGAGGAACATTACAAGATGAAGAACTGTTTGGGCTACACAAGGGAATTTGTTTCAAAGAAATAGAGGAAAGGGAGGTAAAGGAGCTGAGGTGGGGGGAGTAAGAGGCAAAGAAGGAAGAGATATTCATATACCAAAAGGTATGTGTTATTATATGCAGTTTCACTTGGCAAATTAGTTTCATTATATTTTTAAATCTTTAAATATACTAGAAAACACGTGCCCAGTGCCAGCAACCTCATTTTCCATAGATAGAACAATAGTTTGGTTAGATGTCTTTACAAACTAGGAATAGTCCAGGGAATGGGAGATGAGTTCCCCCATAAAACATTCCTCTCATCACCTAATTTTTGACAAAGAAGCCAAAACTGCACAATGGAAAAAGGACAGCATCTTCAACAAATGGTGCTGGTCCAACTGGATGTCCACATGTAAAAGAATGAAATTAGATCCATACTTATCACCTTGTACAAAACTTAAGTCCAAGTGGATCAAAGACCTTAACATAAGGCCAGATACACTAAACCTACTAGAAGAGAAATTAGAAAAAAACCTCGAACTCATTGGCACAGGTGACTACTTCCTGAACAGAACACCAACAGCTCAGGGCCTAAGATCAACAATCAATAAATGCGACCTCATGAAACTGAAAAGCTTCTGTAAGGCAAAGGACACTGTCATTCGAACAAAACGGCAGCCTACAGACTGGGAGAAAATCTTCACCAACCCCACATCTGATAGAGGGCTAATATCCAAAATCTACAAAGAACTATAAAGAAATTAAATGCCAAGAAACCAAATAACCCAATCAATAAATGGGGAAAAGAGCTAAACAGAGAATTCACAAAGGAGGAATTCCTAATGGCTGAGAGACACTTGAAGAAATTCTCAGCAACCTTAATCATCAGAGAAATGCAACTCATGACGACTCTAAGATTCCATCTCAACCTGTCAGAATGGCTAAGATCAAAAGCTCCTATGACAGCACATGCTGGCGAGGTTGTAGAGAGAGAGGAACGCTCCTCCATTGCTGATGGGAGTGCAGGCTTGTTCAACGACTATGGAGGTCAGTCTGGCGATATCTTAGAAAACTTGGAGTAGCTCTGCCTCCAGACCCAGCCATACCACTTCTGGGTATACATCCAAATGACTCCTCACTGAATCACAAAGAAGTTTCCTCATCTATGTTCATAGCAGCCTTATTTGTCATAGCTAGAAAATGGAAACAACCCAGATTTCCCTCAACCGAAGAATGTATTAAAAAAAAACTCTGGTACATCTACACAATGGAATACTACGCAGCTATCAGGAACAATGAAATTATGCAATTTACAGCCAAATGGATGGAACTGGAGAAGCTCACCCTGAGTGAGCTATCCCAGACTCAGAAAGATGGTCATGGCATCTATTCACTTATAGTTGGATTTTAACCATATAGTACAGGATATCTATAGTACAACCAACGCACCAAAGGGAACATGGACATAGACTTTTTTTCCTGTCAATGAGACACTTTTCCCTGTGGTGCTGCCTTGTAGGCCCCCCGTATATGAGAAGGCTCTTGGCCCTCATATGACTCCTGAACTGGGGCTGGGGACTGTTATGCAGGGACCCTCCACTCTAGAAGAGTGGGATGGAAGGGTAAAGGGGTAGAGAGTGAGAGGTGTGGAAAGGGACTGGGAGGGGTGGAAAGAGGACACTATGACAGAGATGTAACCTGAAGCAATAAGTAAATAATTTTAAATTAAAAAAGCACAAAGTTGATGGAAATAAGAATTAAACAGAAAATTAAAAGTCAATATTATAATAGATAAAGCAAACTTAGATTGTAACTCAATCCAAGAGAAAGGTTGAAAAAAAATCCTGCAAATGTTGAAGGCTTTACAAATCATATAAAATATTTAAAATAATAGAAAGACACTAGGTATGAGAAAGAAAAATAATATGAAATAAAGCAAATATACTTTATATATACATGAATCTACAATATATATGTATATCATGTAATATATTGCATTGAATCTGTATATTGCTTTTGGTAGGATGGCCATTTTTATTATGTTGATCCTACCTATCCATGAGCGTGGGAGATCTTTCCATCTTCTGATGGCCTCTTCAATTTCTTTCTTCAAGGACTTGAAGTTCTTGTCATACAGGTCTTTCACTTGCTTGGTTAGAGTTACCCCCAGGTATTTTATATTGTTTTTGGCTATTGTGAAGGGTGTTGTTCCCACAATTTCTTTCTCAGCCCATTTATCTTTTGGATAAAGAAGGGCTTCTGATGTTTTTGAATTAATTTTGTATCCAGCCACTTTGCTGAAGGTCTTCATCAGTTGTAGGAGTTCTCTGATGGAATTTTTGGGGTCACTTATGTATACTATAATATTGTCTGTGAATAGGGGTAATTTGACTTCTTTTCCAATTTGTATCCCCTTGGTCTCCTCTAGCTGTCTTATTGCTCTAGCAAGAACTTCAAGTACTATACTGAAGAGATAAGGCAAAAGTGGACATCCTTGTCTTGTTCCTGAGTTTAGAGGAAATGCTTTAAGTTTATCTCCATTTAATTTGATGTTGCCTACTGGCTTGCTGTATGTCTCCTTTATTTTTTTTAGGTATGGTCCTTGTATGCCTGTTCTCTCCAAGGCTTTTAGCATGAAGTGGTAGTGAGTTTTTTCAAATGCTTTTTCAGCATCTAGCAAGATGACTATGTGTTTGTTTTCTTTCAGCTTGTTTATATGGTGAATTACATTGATGGATATTCATTTGTTGAACAATCCCTGTATTTCTGGGATGAAACCTACTTGATCATGATGTATGATACTTTTGATGTATTCTTGGATACAGTTTGCCAGTATTTTGTTAAGTATTTTTGTTTCAATGTTCATGAGGGAAATTGGTCTGAAGTTCTCTTTTTTTTTTTGGGTCTTTGTATGTTTTAAGAATCAGGGTGACTGTGGCCTCATAGAATGAATTTTGCAGTGTTCCTTCTGATTCTATTTTGTGGAAGAGCTTGAAGAGTGTTGGTATTATGTCTTCATTGAAAGTATGGTAGAATTTTGTGCTGAAACCATCTGGCCCTGGGTTTTTGTTTGTTTGTTTGTTTGTTTTGTTTTGTTGGTGGGGATGCTTTTAAGGACTGTTTCTGTTTCCTTAGAGGTTATAGGGCTGTTTAATCTGTTACCCTGATCTTGATTTAACTTTAGTAGGTGGAACCTATCAAGAAAGTTGTCCATTTCACTTAAGTTTTCAAATTTGCTGGAGTCAAGATTTTTAAAGTAGGACCTAAAGATTCTCTGGATTTCCTCAATATCTGATTTTATTTCTCCCTTTTAATTTCTGATTTCGTTGATTTGGGTTTTTTCCTTCTGCCTTTTAGTTAATTTGGCTAAGGGTTTGTCAATTTGTTGATTTTCTCAAAGAACCAACTCTTGGTTTCATTGATTCTTTGTACTGTTTTTGTTTCTAAGTTGTTAATTTTAGCCCCAAGTTTGATGATTTCCCAACTTCTGCTCCTCTTTGGGAGTGTTTACTTCTTTTTTTCACAGTTCTTTTAGTTCTACTATTAATTTGCTGATATGAACTCTCACATTTTCTTTTTGAAGACACTTAGTGCTATGAACTTTCCTCATAGCACAGCTTTTATTGTGTCCTATAGGTTTGAGTATGTTGTGCCTTCATTGTGGTTGGATTTTAAGAAGATTTCTTTCTTTATTTCTTCCCTGACCTAGTAGTCAATTCAGTAGAGAGTTGTTCAGTTTCCATGAGTGTGTAGGCTTTAAAAAAAAATTGTGTTGTTGTTGAAGTCCAGCTTTATTCTATGGTGGTCTGATAAGACACAAGGGGTTATTTCAATTTTCTTGTATCTGTTGAAGCTTGCTTTGTGTATATGGTCAATTTTAGAGAAGGTTCCATGCAGTTCTGAAAAGAATTGTATCCTTTTATGTTTGGGTGAAAAGTTCTCTAGATCTCTGTTAGGTCCATTTGGTTCATGACCTCTGTTAGACTCATTATTTCTCTGTTTGGTTTCTGTCTTGATTACCTGTCCATTATTGTGAGTGGGCTGTTGAAGTCTCCCACTATTAATGTGTGGAGATCAATGCATAGTTTAAGTTTTAGAAGAGTTTCCCTTACAAATATGAGTACCCTTGTATTTGGGGCATAGATATTCAGTATTGAGATATCACTTTGATTAATTTTTCTTTTAACAAGTATGTAGTGTCCTTCCCTAACTTTTTTGATTAACTTCAGTTGAAAGTCTGTTTTATTGTGATATTAGGATGGCTACTCTAGCTTGCTTCCTGGCCCCATTTGCTTGGAAAACATTTTCTGAGCCCTTTAATCTGAGGTAGTGTCTATCTTTGTTAGTGAGATGCATTTCTTGTATGCAGCAAAATGAGGGTCTTGTTTTTGGATCCATTCTGTAAGCCTGTGTCTTTTTATTGGGGAGTTGAGTCCATTGATGTTGAGGGATACTCTGTTCCCCAACTGGCAGTTCTGTTTCCCTGAGTGTCTGGAAGTCCTGCGCAGGAACCCCCACTAGTACCTTGGTTCACTAGATAAACCCCCATTGGCTTGAGTTTCCCTGGTTGTTGCTCAGTGTGGTGGGGTTAGTGATAACATTTAATAGCATAGGGAACTTGGAATAGCAAAAGCCTGGACTTTAAGGTAAAAGACTTACTTCAGATGTGACATGTCCTTGAGAACCCACCAAGGACCGATGACTTCTTTGATCATAGGACTATGGGCGGAAACATGCCCTGAGGCTCCCACCCCCAGATCACACAATCTCCAGACTGCCTGTTGTTTCTTGGCCCTCTGAAAAAAGCTTTGAAAGGATGGAGCCCAGGGGCATGACTTGGAAGCATGCAAAAGCTTCTGCTGAAAATCATGTTGTCAATTCATTATGACAGGTGAAGATATTTAAGTCAAGATTCACATAGAGTGCTTGGCTCCTCTTCCTGTCTCATATCATCCTCACCTGGCAGAGAAACTCATACTACAATCTCACCGGGAGGCTTCACCCTCTTGTATCCACCAGTTGCAGGTCTGGAGATGGATTATTTCTGAGATTCTGGAGCATCTAGGTGGGGAGTTATCTCCCCTCGAAGCCCAGGGGCTTTGGATTGGACAGAACAATGAAGCAAGACCCTGGAAGACCTAAAGCATTTGAATGGTGAGCCTAATAAACTTTTCATCTAGTAAAAGACCACAAGGCAATTCCTGCTTGATAAACTGTCTTAAGATTTGATGAATAAAATTCAGAGACTTTGGAACTGAAAGATTTGATGAAGGACGGCCATCCGTAAAGATTCATGCCCAGAGGAAAATATCCTTTATAGAAACCTTAGGTTAGTGTTAAATGTTTGTATTATAGGTGTTATAGATTAGGTTAGTGTTATGGTTCAGGTTTTAGGATTTAGGAACTTTATAAACAATTGTTAAGTATTTTTTAGGTATTAATAAATATATGCTTGATAAATAAAAATGTACTGTTACAACTCAGCTTGTTTATATTTCTGTGATGTTGTAGCTATTTTCCCTGTGCTCAAAATATGTCCTTGCCATCTGCTGCCATCTTGGATCCCCACCACCACCACCCCTCCTTTGGCCTTCATTTAAATCATTATCCCTTAATTATGCATCAGGCTGTTTTCTCATTGGTCAGCCTAATGCTCTCCTTCTGAGGTACACCTATTGACCAGGACCACTTGCACTGCCAGGTGTTTCCCACAGGTACAAGGCTTGAGGTGACTTCATATGCACCTTTTAAGAGTCTGCATTTTAGAAGCCCTTGCATAACTTTTACATATTAATTCAACATAACTGTATTTGAAAGAAACACAAACCTTCACCACAATATATCTTAAAGTCTCGTAGGGTAATTCCTCCATCATCTACAGTTTTAAGGTATAGTCTATCATGGGGGGAGTTAGGCATGTGAAACAGCTGGTTACATTGCATCTGGAGTCAAGAAACAGAGGGGGAAATTGATGAATACTCTTTGCTTAGCTGAATGGTCCTTTTGATTCAGTTTGGAACTACCTCTCATGAGATAGTGCCATCCACATTTAGAGTGTGTTAGCCTGTCTTAGTCAAAACTTTCTGACATACCCCTGTAGACCTACCCCTTTGGATGTTTCACTAAATCCCATAAAGTTGAAAGTAAATATAACTATCACAAAAAGTGTTTTACATTTCATCACTACAGG
This sequence comes from Lophiomys imhausi, assembly GCA_907164525.1. Lineage (NCBI taxonomy): Eukaryota > Metazoa > Chordata > Mammalia > Rodentia > Muridae > Lophiomys > Lophiomys imhausi. The sequence goes on along the minus strand of CAJQZJ010032660.1, from coordinate 4,893,997 downwards.
AGCTAGATGTCTTTACTGAGCAATCAAGACTCCATATTTCAATTATTTTCACCTTATCAATTTCTTACATTCACTGCTTTAAATTGTTTCCTTCTTACATAACCACTTTTTAGCCCTATAAATCCTTCCGTTTATTGATTGGTTAAAGAAAAATAAAACAATTTTACATGTGTAGTAAAAATATGATTATTCTACACTGTTTTTCAATTATTACATCTAGGGATTTCTGTTGATTAATTTGATTGTAATCATTAGCTTTATGACAACTTCTCTTATGGTAATGCATCAATGGTTTTCTTCTTGCCAATATACAGCTTTTACCTATTAACTTCTTTTTAAATTATGTTTATTTATTACTTCAGGTTACATCTCCATCACAGTGCCCTCTTTCTATCCCTTCCGGTCCCGCCCTGCCAATTTCTACCCCCTATCCCTTCCATCCCACTCTTCCAGAGTGGAGTGTCCCTACATATCAGTCTCCTGCCCCAGGTCAGCAGTCATATGAGGGCCAAGAGCCGCCTCATACACTGGGGGCCTACAAGGCAGCACCACTACTGCAAAGTGTTTCATTGACAGGTAGCAAAGACTGTTCCTGTTCCCTTTGGTGCATTGGCTGTAGTACAGTTATCCTGTACTGTATGGCTAAAACCTAATTATAAGTGAATAGATGCCATGTGCATCCTTCTGAGTATGGGTTAGCTCACTCAGCATGAGCTTCTTTGGTTCCATCCATTTGGCTGAAAATTGCATGATTTCTGGTTTCTAATGGCTGAATAGTATTCTATTGTGTAGATGTACCACAGTTTCTTTTTTAATCCATTCCTTGGTTGAGGGACATCTGGGTTGTATCCAGTTTCTAGCTATTACAAATAAGGCTGCTATGAACAAAGATGAGGAAATGTCCTTGTGATTTGGGGAGGAATTATTTGGATGTATACACAGAAGTGGTATGACTGGGTCTTCAGGTAGAGATATTTTAAGTTTTCTAAGATATCACCAGACTGATTTCCATAGTGATTGTACAAGCTTGCACTCCCACCAGCAATGGAAGAGTATTCCCCTTTCTCCACAACCTAGCCAGCATGTGCTCTCATTTGCTTTTTGATCTTAGCCATTCTGACAGGTGTGAGATGGAATCTCAGAGGCGTCTTGAGTTGCATTTCTCAGATGAAGATTCTGAGCATTTCTTCAGTGTCTCATAGCTACTAGAGATTCCTCCTTTGTGAATTCTCTGTTTATCTCTGTTCCCCATTTTTGATTGAATTATTTGATTTCGTGGCATTTAATTTCTTACATTCTTTGTAAATTATGGATATTAGTCCTCTGTCAGATTTGGGGTTGGTGAAGAATTTTCCCAATCTGTAGGTTGCCATTTTGGTGTAATGACAATGTCTTTTGCCTTAAAGAAGCTTTTCAGTTTCATGAGGTCCCATTTACTGATTGCTGGTCATAGAACCTGAGCTTTTGGTGTTCTGTTCAGGAAGTTGATCTTTTGATGTCCTCTTCAATTTCTTTCTTCAAGGACTTGAAATTCTTGTCATACAGGTCTTTCACTTGCTTGGTTAGAGTTACCCCCAGGTATTTTATTTTGTTTGTGGCTATTGTGAAGGGTGTTGTTTCCATAGTTTCTTTCTCAGCCCATTTAATTTTTGTATAAGGAAGGGCTTCTGATTTTTTTGAAATAATTTTGTATCCAGCCACCTTGCTGAAGATGTTTATCACCTGTCAGAGTTCTCTGGTGGAATTTTTGGGGTTGCTTATGTATACTAATATGTCCTCTGCAAATAGGGATAATTGTACTTCTTAGTTTTCAATTTGTATCCCCTTGATCTCCTTTAGTTGTTTTATTGCTCCAGAAAGAACTTCAAGTACTATGTTGAAGAGATATGGCAAATGTGGCATCCTTGCCTTATCCCTGAGTTTGGAAGAAATGCTTTAAGTTTCTTTCTATTTAATTTGATGCTGGTTACTGGCTTGTTGTATATTGCCTTTATTATTTCAAAGTATGGTCCTTGTATTCCTTCTTTCTGCAAAATTTTCAGGATGAAGGGGTGTTGGATTTTGTAAAATGTTTTTTCAGCATCTAGTGAAATGATCATGCGGTATTTTTCTTTCAGCTTGTTTATATGGTGAATTATGTTGATGGATTTTTGTATGTTGAACCACCCCTGCATTCCTGGGATGAGGGTACTTGATCATGGTGTATGATATTTTGATGTGTTCTTGGATTTGGTTTGCCAGTATTTTATTATGTATTTTTGTGTCTATGTTAATGAGGGATATTGGTCTGAAGTTATCTTTCTTTGTTGGGTCTTTGTGTGGTTTAGGAATCAGGGTGACTGTGGCCTCATAGAATGAGTCTGGCAGTGTTCCTTCTGATTCTATTTTGTGGAAGAGTTTGAAGAGTATTTGTATTATATCTTCTTTGAAAGTCTGGTAGAATTCTGTGCTGAAACCATCTTGCCCTGGACTTTTTTTGGTTGGGAGATTTTTAATGACTGTTTCTATTTCCTTAGGGAGTATAGGGCTGTTTAATATGTTAACCTTGTCTTGATTTAACTTTGGTAGGTGGAATCTATCAAGAAAATTGTCCATTTCACTTAGGTTTTCAAATTTGGTGAAGTACAGATTATTAAGGGAGGACCTAAAGATTCTCTGTATTTCCTCAATGTCTTTTGTTATTTCTCCCTTTTCATTTCTGATTTTGTTGATTTGGATTTTTTCCTTGTGTCTTTTAGTTAATTTGGCTAAGGGTCTGTCTATTTTGTTGATTTTCTCAAAGAACCAACTCTTGCTTTCATTGATTCTTTGTATTTTCTTTTTGTTTCTACATTGTTGATCTCAACCCTAAGTTTGATGATTTCCTGCCTTCTGCTCCTCTTGGGAGTGTTTGCTTCTCTTTTTCCAGTTATTACAGTTCTGCTGTTAATTCACTAATATGAGCTGTCACAATTTTCTTTTTGAAGGCATTTAGTGTGATGAACTTTCCTCATAGCACTGCTTTCATTGTGTCCCATAGGTTTGGGTATGTTGTGCCTTCATTGTGGTTGGATTTTAAGAAGTCCTTGATTTACTTCTTTATTTCTTCCCTCACCCAGTGGTCATTCAGTAGAGAGTTTTTCAGTTTCAATGAATGTGTAGACCTTCTATTATTTCTGTTGTTGTTGAAGTCCAACTTTATTCTATGGTGGTCTGATAAGATGCAAGGGGTTATTTAAATTTTCTTCAATCTGTTTAGGCTTGCTTTGTGTCCAACTATATGGTCAATTTTGGAGGAGGTTCCATGTGGTGGTGAAAAGAAGGTGTACCTTTTTGTGTTTGGGTAAACGTTCTGTAGATATCTGTTAGGTCCATTTGGTTCATGTCTTCTGTTAGGCTCATTATTTCTCTGTTTGGTTTCTTTCTGGATGACATGCCCATTGTTGTGAGTGGAGTATTGAAGTTTCCCACTACTAATGTGTGGATCAATGTGAGTTTTATGCTTTATAAGGATTTCTTTTGCAAATATGGGTATCCTTGTATTTGGGACATAGATATTCAGTATTGAGATGTTGTCTTGATGAATTTTTCCTTTAATGAGTATGTAATGCCCTTCCCTATCTTTTTTGAATAACTGCAGTTGAAAGTCTTTTTTTTTTTTTGATATTAGGATGGCTACTCCAGCTTACTTCCTGGGTCCATTTGCTTGGAAAACCATTTCCCAGCCCTTTACTCTGAGGTAGCATTCATCTTTTTTAGTGAGATGCGTTTCTTGTATGCAGCAAAATGTTGGGTCTTATTTACGGATCCAATCTGTAAGCCTATGTCTTTTTACTGGGGAGTTGTGTCCATTGATGTTGATGGATATTAATGAACAAAGGTTGTTATTTCCTGTTAGTTTGATGTAGGTGGTGGTTGTGTGTTTCTTTTGGTTTACCTGCAGTGGATTATTTTGGTTCCTATGTTTTCTTGGGTGTAGTTATCTTCTCTGGGTTGGAATTTTCCTTCTAAGATCTTCTGTAGGGCTGGATTTGTGGGCAGATACTGCTTAAATTTGATATTGTCATGGAATATCTTGTTTTCTCCATCTATGTTTATAAAGAGTTTTGCTAGATAAGTAGTCTGGCTGGACACCTCTGTTCTCTTAGGGCTTGTAGGACATCTGGCCAGGCCCTTCTGACTTTTAAAGTTTCTGAGGAGAAGTCAGGTGTGATTATGATGGGTCTGCCATTATATGTTACTTGACTTTTTTCTCTTATGGCTTTTAATATTCTTTCATTGTTCTGTACATTTGGAGTTTCAATTATTATGTGGCGAGTGGAATTTCTTTTCTGGTCTAATCTCTTTGGAGTTCTGTATGCTTGGAATTTTATTGACATCACTTTCTTTAAGTTTGGGGTGTTTTCTTCTATGATTTTGTTGAAGATGTTTCCTGGACCTTGGAGTTGGGAGTTTTCTTTCATCTATGCCTTTAATTCTTAGATTCCATCTTTTCATTGAGTCCTTGATATCTTGAATGTTGTGGGTGACAACTTTTTTAATATCTCTCATTTTCTTTGGTTGTTGTACTGATTTCTTCACTTGAATCTTCCACGCCTGACATCATGTATGTCTGTAGTTCCTGTTCTCTTCCCTTGGTTTTCTACCTCCAGGACTATCTCTGCTTGTGTTTTCTTTATTCTTTCCATTTCCAATTTAAAGTCTTGAATGCTTTTAGACGTTTTATACATTTACTGCTCCAATTTAGATGACTTTATCTACCAATCATTCAGATCTTTCATAGTTTTTTCTCTTTCCCATTTCATATTTGCCTGAGTTAGCTTGGAGATCTCTAATGGTAATCTCCACTGCTTTATTTGTAAAATTGAAGATTCTTTATATTCTTTCAGAGATTTCACTTCTTCTTATAAGGACTCTATTATTTTCCTAAGTATAGATTTGTCATCATTTTCATGCATTTTTGCTGTGATGGGATGGTCGGAGTTTGCTGTATTAGCATTACTGTATTTTGTTTGGAGTCATATTTCCCTGATTTTTGTCAGATTTTGTTTTTGTTTGTTTTTTCCTGATCTTTAGCCATCTGGTTGTCCTTAGCTGATTGTTCCTAGTGTCCTCTGGACCTGATACTAAGGATGGGACTTTGGTTTAGAGGCTGTATTGCCTTGGTTGTATGTAGCTCAACAAAGGTAGGTGGGGTCTTGTGTTGGGAGTCTTATGTTGGGACCCCTGAAGGTCATCCCTTCCATTTCTGTCCCAACTGTGAATTCTGATTGGGGTTAGGGTTGGTTGTGTTATTCCAGCCTGCATAGTCCCATGCTGCTAAATTGTCTGGTCCGAGGTTTAGGTCAGTGGTCATGTTCCCATCAGGCAGCTCCTCCTAGATGGTCCCCAGGTCACCTCTTGGCCATAGGCACTAAGCCCTTGTAGTCTGAGTCACTCAGGCAATTCACACAGGCCAAGAACTTGCTGTTCAAGGGGTGAAACTGTAGATGCTGAAGATCAGGTTTCCTGCCGGAGGAGCCAGCACTGGCTGAGGGGTGCGATATTAACTCCACAACCTGTCCAGGGCTTGGACTCAGTGGAGTTCCTAGCAACCTTACAACCTGACCACCCGCCTTTCAGCCACTCTAATCTCACTATTCCTGTAGCTGTGCTGGTCTTGATTTGGGTGTGGGAGCTGTGCTGTGGATACTGGCAATTGGGGCCACCTACTAGCCAAGCCCTGGAACACTGCAATGGTGCCAGAGGTGTATCCCACTACAGGAAGTATATCCCACTGCTTTGTCTAGCTGCAGTATTCTTCCTAGTGATTTTAAATCCAATAGAGGGGCTTGTATGTACAACACCCCTCTGGACAAGACCAAATATGCTTGCATCTCCCAGACTGCTATTCTACTGGAGATACACCTCTGTGGTCTCATTGTTGTCCTGCAGCTCAGAATGTGCTGTGTGGTTCATGGCCACAATGATTCAGCTGAGAATATAACTATTCCCATGGCTCTGATGATCTTCCCCACTGGTGTCAGAATGCCTGCATGGATCTGGGAGCCCAGAAGGCTGTTGAGTACCCCTGTCTGCGGTTTGAACCTCTACATATTTACTTCTTGTTGTAAAGGTTGTGTTTTCTTTTTCATTTTTCTTTTTATATATTTTTTTTATTTCTTCAAGTCACATCTCAATTGCAGTCCCCTCCCTATTCCCCAAACCAGTCCCACCCTCCCACCCTCATCCCCCATCCTCTTCCCTTTTTTGTTTTCTTTAAAGTTTAAGGTATACCTTATTTCCCCATACAGTTTCCCCTTTCAGTCCAACAAATGGCTCTTTCTCTTATAATAATAAATACAATACAAAACAACAGAGGTAATTAGGCCACAGTTATGAGGGTTATGTGGCTTAACATACATTCCCAATGTCCAGTCCATATGTATTTGGTACCTGACTTTAACATTCTACTATCCAACCATCTCCATAAGTTTAAAGTTCTATATCTGACTCAACATTCATACTAAATTGCAACACAATTTTAAAAGTATCTTCTTAGATCTATAACACTCTCTTGACTCTAAACAACTCAAAATTTAATTATGAGACTCTAGCTATATGTTCTTCAACCACCTCAGAGACCTGAGAGGGAAAAATATATCTGATTTTATAGGAAGTACAGGGCCTGCAGCTTCCCAAACTAAGAAATGACATACCAGTGGCTGCCTGGACAGTTCCCATATTCTCTCCATACATTACCGCATCGATCTTCTGTCTTTTGGCCCCGTTTCTCTGTCAGACATTGATTGTAGAGCAGGGGTTATGAAGGACTTACCTACCCTGTCTTGGCAGAGCGAGGCTGTTGACTTACCTGCTTCCAGGTTTTGTCCTTTTTGGACAGCATTCTGTCAACAGTTGGAGCAAGGGGCTTTTCCTACCAAGAGATAGGCTTGCGACTAATTCAATTATCTCCCACTGGAGATTCTTCGATGCTCATCTTCTACTTGGGGTGAATAGGGGGTGCTGTTAAGAGTTGATATGTGGGGTTGGTGAAGATTTTCTCCCAGTCTGTAGGTTGCCGTTTTGTTCGAATTACAGTGTCTTTTGCCTTACAGAGCTTTTCAGTTTCATGAGGGCCCATTTATTGATTGCTGATCTCAGGTCCTGAGCTGTTGGTGTTCTGTTCAGGAAGCTGTCACCTGTGCCAATTAGTTCGAAGGTTTCTCCCACTTTTTCTTCTAGTAGATTTTCTGTGATAGGTCTTATGCTAAGGTCTTTGATCCACTTGGACTTAAGTTTTGTACAAGGTGATAAGTATGGGTCTAATTTCATTCTTTTACAAGCGGACATCCAGTTGGACCAGCACCATTTGTTGAAGATGCTGTCCTTCCATTGTGCTGTTTTGGCTTCTTTGTCAAAAATTAGGTGGCCATCGGTGTGTGGGTCTATTTCTGGATCTCAATTCGATTCCATTGATCTACTGGTCTGTTTCTATACCAATACCATGCTGTTTTTACAACTATTTCTCTGTAGTACAGCTTGAATCTGGGATGGTGATACCTCCAGATTTTTTTTTTTTTTTTTTTTTTTTTTTACAGGATTGATTTAGCTATTCTGGGCTTTTTGTTGTTGCATATGAAATTGAGACTAGCTCTTTCCAAGTATATAAAAAATTGTGTTGGTATTTTGATAGGAATTGCATTGAATCTATATATTGCTTTTGGTAGGATGGCCATTTTTATTATTTTGATCCTACCTATCCATGAGCATGGGAGATCTTTCCATCTTCTAAAGGCCTCTTCCATTTCTTTCTTCAAGGGCTTGAAGTTCTTGATGTACAGGTCCTTTACTTGCTTGGTTAGAGTTACCCCTAGGTATTTTATGTGTTTGTGGCTATTGTGAAGGGGGTTGTTTCCCTTATTTCTTTCTCAGCCCATTTGTTTGTTGTATAAAGAAGGGCTTCAGGTTTTTTTGAATTAATTTTGTATCCAGCCACTTTGTTGAAGGTGTTTATCAGCTGTAAGAGTTCTCTGGTGGGATTTTTGGGGTCGCTTATGTATACTATCATATTATCTGCCAATAGGGATAATTTGACTTCTTCGTTTCTGGTGTTTATCCCCTTGATCTCCTTTAGGTGTCTTATTGCTCTAGCAAGAACTTCAAGTACTTTATTGAAGACATATGGCAAAAGTGGGCATACTTGTCTTATCCCTGAGTTTAGTGGAAATGCTTCACGTTTCTCTCCATTTATTTTGATGTTGCTCACTGGCCTGCTGTAAATTGCCTTTATTATTTCTAGGTATGGTCCTTGTATGCCCGTTCTCTCCAGAACTTTTAGCATGAAGGGGTGTTGGATTGTGTCAAATAGTTTTTCTGCATCTAACGAGATTATCATGTGGTTTTTTTCTTTCATCTTGTTTATTTTGTGAATGATGTTGATAGACTTTCATATGTTGAACCATCCCTGCATTCCTGGGATGGAGCATAGTTGATCATGGTGTATGATACTTTTGATGTGTTCTTGAATTCGGTTTCCTAGTATTTTGTTAAGTATTTTTGCATCTATGTTCATGAGGGAGATAAGTCTGAAGTTCTCTTTCTATGTTAGGTCTTTGTGTGGTTTAGGAATTAGGGTAAGTGTGGCCTCATAGAATGAGTTTGGCAATGTTCTTTCAGATTCTATTTTGTGAAAGAGTTTGAAAAGTATTGGTGTTAGCTCCTCTTTGAAGGTCCGGGAGAATTCCGTGCTAAAGCCATCTGGCCCTTGGCTTTTTTTGGTTGGGAGATTTTTAATGACTGTTTCTATTTCCTTCGGGGTTATAGGGCTGTTTAATCTGTTTATCTGATCTTGATTTATCTTTGGTACATGGAATATATCAAGAAAATTTTCCATTTCTCTTAAGTTTTCAAATATGGTGGAGTATAGATTTTTAAAGTAGGATCCAAATATTCTCTGGATTTCCTCAATGTCTGTTGTTATTTCTCCCTTTTCATTTCTGATTTTGTTGATTTGTGTTTTCTCCATCTGTCTTTTAGTTAATTTGGCTAAGGGTCTGTCTATTTTGTTGATTTTCTCAAAGAACCATCTCATGATTTCTTTGATTGTTTGTATAGTTCTTTTTGTTTCTAAGTTCTTGATTTCGGCCCTAAGTTTGATGATTTCCTGCCTTCTGCTCCTCTTGGGAGTGTTTGCTTCTTTTTTTTTCCCAATTCACCCAGTTTAGCTATTAATTCGCTAATATGAGCTGTCACAATTTTCTTTTTGAAGGCACTTAGTGCTATGAACTTTCCTCATAGCACAGCTTTCATTGTGTCCCATAGGTTTGGGTATGTTGTGTCTTCATTTTTGTTGGATTTTAAGAAGTCTTTGATTTCCTTCTTTATTTCTTCCCTGACCCAGTGGTCCTCTAGTAAAGAGTTGTTCAATTTCTATGTGAGTGTAGACTTTCTGTTGATTCTGTTGTTGTTGAAGTCCAGCTTTATTCCATGGTGGTCTGATAAGATACAAGGGGTTATTTCAATTTTCTTGTTTCTGTTGAGGCTATCTTTGTGTCCAACTATATGGTCGATTTTGGAGAAGGTTCCATGAGGTGCTGAGAAGAAGGTGTATTCTTTTGTGTTTGGATGAAATGTTCTGTAGATATCTGTTAGGTCCATTTAGTTCCTGATATCTGTTAGACTCATTATTTCTCTGTTTGACTTCTGTCTTGATGATCTGTCCATAGTTGTGAGTGGGGTGTTGAAGTCTCCCACTATGAAAGTGTTTCAATCGATGTGCGATTTAAGTTTGAGAAGCGTTTCTTTTATAAATATAGGTGGCTTTGTATTTGGGGCATAGATGTTCAATATTGAGATGACCTCTTGGTGGATATTTCCTATAATGAGTATGTAATGCCCTTCTCTGTCTTTTTTTACTAACTTCAATTGGAAGTCTATTTTTTTTGATATTAGGGTGGCTACTCCAGCTAGTTTCCTGGGTCCATTTGCTTGGAAGACCTTTTCCCAGCCCTTTATTCTGAGGTAGTGTTTATCTTCAATAGTGAGATGTTTTTCTTGTATACAGCAATAAGATGGGTCTTGTTTATGGATCCAGTCTGTAAGTCTGTGTCTTTTTATTGGAAAGTTGAGTCCATTGATGTTGAGGGATATTAGTGACCAGGGGTTATTTCCCATTATTTTGGTATAGCTGGTTGTCTTGTGTTTCTCTTTTGTTTAGTTGCTGTGGAGGTTTCCATTTCCGGTTTTCTTGGGTGTAGTTATTTTCTCTGTGTTGGAATTTTCCTTCTAGGATCTTCTGTAGGGCTGGGTTTGTGAGAAAATATTGCTTGAATTTGATTTTGTCATGGAATATCTTGCTTTCTCCTTCTATGTTGATAGAGAGTTTTTCTGGGTATGGTAGTCTGGCTGGGCACTTCTGTTCTCTCAGGGCTTGTAGAACATCTGTCCAGGCCCTTCTAGCTTTTAAAATTTCTGAGGAGAAGTCAGGTGTGGTTCTGATGGGTCTGCCATTGTATGTGACTTGGCCTTTTTCTCTTACAGCTTTTAATATCCTTTCTTTGTTCTCTACATTTGGAGTTTCTATTATTATGTGGCGAGAGGAGTTTCCTTTCTGATCTAACCTTTTTGGTGTTCTGTAAGCCTCATGGATTTTTACTGGCATCTCTTTATTTAGGTTTGGAAGTTTTCTTCTATGATTTTGTTGAAGATATTTCCTGGACCATGGAGTCGGGAGTCTTCTCTTTCCTCTATGCCTATAATTCTTAGGTTATGCCTTTTCATTGAGTCCTTGATTTCTTGGATGTTGTGGGTGAAAGATTTTTTAGCCTTCTCATTTTCTTTGGATGTTGTACTGATTTCTTCCATCGAATCTTCCATGCCTGAGATCCTGTCTTCCATCTCTTGCATCCTATTTTTCATACTCACATCCGTAGTTCCTGTTCTCTTCTCTTAATTCTCCCTTTCCTCTTTTAACTCTGAATGTGTTTTCTTTATTGTTTCCATTTCTATTTTCATGTCTTGAATGGT
>CAJQZJ010032660.1:4842395-4882611 GCA_907164525.1 Lophiomys imhausi | reverse complement strand
AATTTGGCTAAGGGTCTGTCTATTTTGTTGATTTTCTCAAAGAACCATCTCATGATTTCTTTGATTGTTTGTATAGTTCTTTTTGTTTCTAAGTTCTTGATTTCGGCCCTAAGTTTGATGATTTCCTGCCTTCTGCTCCTCTTGGGAGTGTTTGCTTCTTTTTTTTCCCAATTCACCCAGTTTAGCTATTAATTCGCTAATATGAGCTGTCACAATTTTCTTTTTGAAGGCACTTAGTGCTATGAACTTTCCTCATAGCACAGCTTTCATTGTGTCCCATAGGTTTGGGTATGTTGTGTCTTCATTTTTGTTGGATTTTAAGAAGTCTTTGATTTCCTTCTTTATTTCTTCCCTGACCCAGTGGTCCTCTAGTAAAGAGTTGTTCAATTTCTATGTGAGTGTAGACTTTCTGTTGATTCTGTTGTTGTTGAAGTCCAGCTTTATTCCATGGTGGTCTGATAAGATACAAGGGGTTATTTCAATTTTCTTGTTTCTGTTGAGGCTATCTTTGTGTCCAACTATATGGTCGATTTTGGAGAAGGTTCCATGAGGTGCTGAGAAGAAGGTGTATTCTTTTGTGTTTGGGTGAAACGTTCTGTAGTTATCTGTTAGTTCCATTTGGCTCATGATCTGTCAGACTCATTATTTCTCAGTTTGGCTTCTGCCTTGATGATCTGTCTGGGGTTGTGAGTGGCGTGTTGAAGTCTCCCACTATTAAAGTGTTTGGATCAATGTGTGATTTAAATTTTAGAAGCGTTTCTTTTATAAATGTAGGTGCCTTTTTATTTGGGGCATAGATGTTCAGTATTGAGATGTTCTCTTGGTGTATATTTCCTTTAATGAGTATGTAATGCCCTTCTCTTTCTTTTTTATTAACTTCAATTGGAATTCTATTTTGTTTGATATTAGGGTGGCTACTCCAGCTTGTTTCCTGGGTCCATTTGCTTGCAAAACCTTTTCCCAGCCCTTTACTCTGACTAGTGTTTATCTTCAATAGTGAGATGTGTTTCTTGTATACAGCAAAAAGATGGGTCTTTTTTACGGATCCAGTTTGTAACTCTGTGCTTTTTTATTGGCGAGTTGAGTCCATTGATGTTGATGGAAATTAGTGACCAGGAGTTGTTATTTCCCATTATTTTTGTATAGCTGGCTGTCTTGTGTTTCTTTTTGTTTAGTTGCTGTGGAGGTTTCTATTTCCTCTGTTTTCTTGGGTGTAGTTATCTTCTCTGTGTTGGAGTTTTCCTTCTAGGATGTTCTGTAGGGCTGAGTTTGTGGGGAGATATTGTTTGAATTTGATTTTTTCATGGAATATCATGTTTTCTCCATCTATGTTGATAGAGATTTTTGCTGGGTATAGTAGTCTGGCTGGGCACCTATGTTCTCTCAGGGCTTGTAGGACACCTGTCCAGGCCCTTCTAGCTTTTAAAGTTTCTGAGGAGCATTCAGGTGTGATTCAGATGGGTCTGCCATTGTATGTGACTTGGCCTTTTTCTCTTACATCTTTTAATATCCTTTCTTTGTTCTCTACATTTGGAGTTTCTATTATTATGTGGCGAGAGGAGTTTCTTTTCTGATCTAATTTGTTTTGTGTTCTGTAAGCCTCTTGGATTTTTACTGGCATCTCTTTCTTTAGGTTTGGGAAGTTTTCTTCTATGATTTTTTTGAAGATATTTCCTGGACCATGGAGTCGGGAATCTTCTCTTTCCTCTATGCTTACAATTCTTAGGTTCCGTCTTTTCATTGAGTCCTTGATTTCTTGGATGATGTGGATGAGAGCTTTTTAGCTTTCTCATTTTCTTTGGATGTTGTACTGATTTCTTCCATCGAATCTTCCATGCCTGAGATCCTGTCTTCCATCTCTTGCATCCTATTTTTGATACTCACATCCGTAGTTCCTGTTCTCTTTTACTTGATTCTCCATTTCCTCTTTTATCTCTGACTGTGTTTTCTTTATTGTTTCCATTTCTATTTTCATGTCTTGAATGGTATTGTTCGTTTTTTACATTTCCTTCTCCAGTTTGCTCGTTTTTGCCTGGAAATCTTTCATTGTTTTGTCCTTTTCCTGTTTAAGCTGAGTTACCTTGGCTTAGAGCTCTTTAATGGTGTTATTCGTTGTTTTGACTTGTAAAATTGCGGCTTCTTTGAATTCCTTCATAGTTTTAAATTCTTCTTGAAGGGACTCTATCACTTTCCATAATGTAGAAATGTCATTGTTTTCATGTGTTTCGTTTCAGTTGTGGTGAGGTGGTTTGGGCTGGACGGAATAGTTTTGCTTTCTTTTGTTGGAGACATTTGGTTCTTTTTTTTTTTTTTTTTTTTTTTTTTTTTTTTGGTCTGGGGCCTCTGACCATGTGGAATTTTTTGCTGTCTTCTGGACTTGGGTCCAAAGGGGGCGCTTTGGTATAGGATTCGAGTTGCCTTTCTCCACCCCTATCAGGTGAGTCATTCATCCCCACCTCCCATGTGGAGACCTAATTAATCCAGTTGGTGGAGCTGTGTACAAGTAAGCTCTGGTTCCCCGCCGGAAAGGCCAGTACTAGTACAAAAGTCTGATATACGACAGTTTCAGATATCTCGCAGTTTGCCTAGGGTTGGTTCCTGTAGCAGGTAAATCTGTCATTCAGCTCCAATAGCCTTGCGGCTCCCGCGGCTTGTAAACTGGCCAGTTTTGTCACAGACTGCGATTTGCAGTCTGAAGGGGCTTTCTAGATGAGCTGAGCTCACTTCCAAGGGTCGCAACCTTTCGCCAGATAGCTGGATCCTCTGTGGGAGACCTGAGGGTGCCCAGCAGGGTGGGGATTATCTCTGTGTGGGATCTGAATCTGCCTGCTGGTATTAGGTTGGAACTTACCTGGAGTCTCTCCTGGTGAGGGATGGATGATCCCGATTCCCCAGTCCAGCGGCTTCCTTGCGTGTCTGAGAATGGGAAGGAGCATCCTGCCCAGGGATCCTCTGTGGTCCCTGGGTAGCTGGGTGAGATTTATAAGGGGTCGTGCCCTTTGTACAGTGTCCTGCAACACTTGCTGCCTTGTGACTGTTAACCCCGAAGTCCAAATATGTCCGTGCAGGCTGCTGCCATCTTAGATCCCCAAGGTTGTGTTTTCTAAGTCAGTCCTCTCAGGAGTCTACAGTAAAGTGATTGATATCTTAATCCCTATCATCGATCCACAGTGTGTAAATTTTGAGCAATTCTCATATGTTGTTTATCATTTGATGCCCAAATACCCACTTTGGTTCCCCTTTCTCCATATAAATCTCCCACATATGCCTGTACACACACATATGCATGTCCTTATCCTACCCATATAATGATATTAATTTTATATTCTACATTCTGTCCTTCACTTCTTTCCTACATACTTTCCAATGCTCATAACTAATATATAAAGGCAACTAACCTAAGTGAATTTCTTGGTTAAATTACTTAGGGATACTTTTGTATTGCTCTATTGATAATCAATACCTTCATTTATGGCATTGCTTTACAGTAAAATGTGTCTGCATGTGCTAACATTGATGTGTATATAGATTTTACTTCCTATTCCAATTGAAGTTTGTCTTGCATCTGTGCAGCACTAATGACAACTTACTAGGGTGTAGACTTTTTATATACTGTGCTAGGTTCATTTTTACCTGGGATCTCACAAAATACACTCCCCAAAAATTCTGAAATCATTGTAAATGAAGAAGATCCCTTAAGCAAGACCAAGTTGATTTTTGTTCTCTCAGGTTTTTGGATACAGCGGCATTTCAAATTGTGTTATACTGCTTAATCAACTTGTATAATTACTATCAGTCTTTTGGACCATGTATGTTTTTAAGGTAAAAGCTAGGCTGTGCATAGTTAGGTGTATAATAAGGATTTATTAAAGTCAGCCTGGTCTACAAAGTGATTCCAGGACAGCCAGGGCTGATATACAGAGAAACCCTGCCTTGAAAAAAATGTGCATAATAAGGACTTATTGAATAAATTGCTGAATGGTATTAACACACTCGTATCCATGGTATGTGCCAGATATGATTTTAGACTGACAAGCAAATTCCATCTAGAGCTGGTTTCTTATCATATAATTTTCAAAAATTTACTTTTAGAATTCTCCACTGGCATGATAAAGGAGTAAGATCACACTTATAGCTTAGCTTACTTAGTGATATTTAAAGGTCTCCAACCTAATACCAACAGGATAAATAGTTATATATCAAATAAAGAGGTCAAGGAGTAGGTAACAAGGTAAGAGGTGGCGGTGACAGACCTTAGGATGAACATCAACCCTCAACCCTATTTCTTGCTTTCATCATTCAGGGGCGGGTTTTCATCATCATCATCATCATCATCATCATCATCTCTCCCTATCCTAATTACTTGGAGAAATATTAACAAAATCTTTTTTTTTCTCTTTGAATAGCTGTCATTAGTGTCAAGGAGCATGACTCAGAATCATGCTGAGCAGCTAGCAGGAAGAAGCAAGGTGATGATCACAACATGGTACTACTCTGACATTTATTTCCAAGCATTTATTTGGAAAAGTTATTTAGCCCCTGAGAGCTACTTTTCAAATTTTCTTTGTAATAGGACTTTCTTATGTGCATGATGTATAGTCAGGGTGACAGGTAGCATCTGTCTCTGATAATATGTTATGTTGTCCTGCAGAGAGGCAGTGCAGCCTAGTGTAGAGGCTCAGGAAGGGCCAGTCAGGATTCACATATTGCAACCCAGCTCTGTCCTTCAAACTTGTAGGATGACCTTACATAAAACACTTAAGTAATCTGAAGCTTTGTTTTGTTAAATCATCTATAAGTATGGAGAAAAACAACTTTTCAGCCTTCAGTGAAAGACTGGCTAATAAATCATGGGAACATGCTTGGCAATAGAACACTTTGCACTAAAGAAGGAAACTATCAGCCCACAAATGGGCTTCTCATTGCATTTGTCCAGGGAGTATAAAATTAATTCCAAACCATTTGAGGAGAAATGCACATGGTCTCTGCAGAACATCTTTGAAAAATGACCAAAAGATTTATCTGTTCTTCCAAGAGTCCCAGATGAACACAGTTGCTAGATTATGGGGTGGGTAGTGTGAGTCTCAACATAGAAGAAATTGGGGAATGTTGCCCCTTACAAAACAAATATATCTGATTACAGTTATATTTCTGGTATAAACAGCATTTTTAGTTGGACTCCAGTTCAAAAATATGTATCTTTTACTAGGAGGCAGATGGTCTGGGAATGAGCATTACAGAGAAGGCCTTTGAAGTATAAACAATATTCAGTCATACTGGCATTTTTCTGTAATCCTCCTGTGTGGATGTATCTGTATCTTACAGAGCAAAAGCCCAGAGTATTTCAGAGTTTAAAAGATTGATACCTTGACAGTCTAATTTTTTTTAAATCAAACTAGATTTCACCCTGAGCTTCAGTCTCTAACCTCTCTAGCTCAGTGGTAGAGTGCACTTTTTTTTACCCACTTCTCCAATATAGACATCAGCCATCCTTCAAATCTTCCTCTCTAGTAGATTCTCCCTTTAAAACTTTCCTTTCATGAACTTTAGACTTCAGAGAGCCTCTATATGTTGCTTTGGATCATACTTCTAGACTTTATGGCACCTGGAACCAATAGTACCAATGTTTTAGCTACATCCAGGCTTCCCACTAGGGGAGGAATAGGTAGCACAAAGTTTTGACTGACCTACCACAGCCCATTTTTCTTCTTCTTCCTTTTTCATCCTTTCAGCTTCTATTATTCAGATTGCTTAGACCTCTTTGGGACAAAATGTGTGTTATTTGTATCCTCCTTTGTTCTATCAGGGTGACTTACCAATATTCTCTGGATTAGATGCTAAAGATTATTGTTCAGTAAATACAGCTTCCTCTTGTGCTGGGAACTGAGATGACAGAGTTTAGATGACCCATAGGAACAGATCTCGGTAGTACTTACTGGATGTTCTTGTGTTTTTAAGCCAACACCCCTATTTGAGTGTCCCAGACTTCATCACTGAACTTTGGTTCAATTATTTTTTCATTCTCATTCTTGTTTTTAAACATTTAACTGTTTTTATTCTTAAATTAATGTGGAAAACTGAAGATGGTTACAATGTACTTATTTATTTTTTGTCTCTTTTTTAAATTTAAGATTTTCTTTCCAATACCCCTCCTCCTCCCTCCCCTCTTCCCAGTCTCACCCTCCTCCACACCCTCCCACACCCTCCTCCCCCCTAGTACCAACCACTCCCCCTCCCCTGATACCTTATCAGAACTAAGTACCTCCTCCTCCACTGAGGCAAGACAAGGCAGCTTTGCCAGGAACATGAGCTCCTAAGGGTGGCAACATAGTCCAATTCTGGAATACACCCATTCTGATTGTTAGGGGATTCACGTGAGGACCAAGCAGCCCATCAACTTTATATGTGTAATGGGCCTAGGGCCAGTCCCTGCAAGCTCTTTGTGTGGTGGTTCAGTCTCTTTAAGCTCCATTATGTCTGAGTTAATTTGCTATGTGTGTCTTTTTGTGGAGACCTTGATTGTTCCTGCTTCTAGGAAATAAGCATTCAAATATATTAGCGGGGGTGGGGTTCCTTTAAAAAGCAATACACAAAGAACAAAAGAAAACTAAGTAGTACAGCACATCAATTGGTTATCCAGTACCAAATGTTCAGCTTTGAAAACATACATAAAAGTGACACTATGTGAACTGTGGTGGTTTGAATGAGAATTATCCAAATAGGCTTATACATCTGAATGCTTTATCCTCAGTTAGTGGAACTCTTTGAGAAAGATGAGGAAGTAAGTATGGTATTAGAGACAGTGTGACCTTGTTGGAGAATGCCAGGCCTGGTATATATATATATATATATATCATCTAACTAGCTAGGTAGCTCTTGTTCTGCTTGCTACTTTTATTTTATTTTTTATTTCTTCAAGTTACATCTCAATGGAAATCCCCTCCCTACTCCCCCCTCTAGTTCCACCCTCCCACCCTCAACCCCCATCCTCTTCCCTTTTCTTTTTTTTAAGTTTAAGGTATGTCTTATTTTCCCCAACAGCTCCCCTTTTCAGTCCAACAAATGGCTCTTTCTCTTATAATAATAGAAACAATACAAAACAACAGAGGTAATTAGATCACAGTTATGAGGGTTATATGGCTTAGCGTACATTCCCAATGTCCAGTCCATATGTATTTGGCACCTGACTTTAACTTTCTATGATTTAACCATCTCCATGAGTTTAAAGTTCTATATCTAACTCAACATTCATACTAACTTGCAACACAATTTAAAAGCATCTTCCTAGATCTATAACACTCTCTTGACTCCTAAACAACTCAAAATTTAATTGTGAGACTCTAGCTATCTATTCTTCAACCACCTCAGAGATGTGAGAGGGATAAATATATCTGATTTTATAGGAAGTACAGGGCCTGTAGCATCCAAAACTAAGAAATGACATACCAGGGGCTGCCTGGACAGTTTCCATTTTCTCTCCATACATTACAGCATCGATCTTCAGTCTTTGGTCCCGTTTCTCTGACAGATATTGATTGTAGAGCAGGGGTTATGAAGGACTTGCCTACCCTGTCTTGGCAGAGCTAGGCTGTCGACTTACCTGCTTCCAAGTTTTGTCCTTTTTGGACAGCATTCTGTCTACAGTTGGAGCAAGGGGCTTTTCCTACCAAGAGATAGGCTTGCGACTAATTTAATCTTCTCCCACTGGAGATTCTTCGATGCTCATCTTCTACTTGGAGTAGAATAGGGGGTGCTGTCAGGAGTTGATATGTCTCTATATTAAAAAAATCTAAAGTTAAGAAAACATCTTTGAATGCCATATTCTGCAGATCTCTTGAGGTTTTTGAAGAGGCCCTATCTATCTCTTATATTAGGGTAAGCAGATGTTGGTTATGTTGGTTGTCTCTTGCCGGTTTATTTCTGATTAGCATAGAAAATAACTATAGTAGACTGTCATAATACCTAACACAATGACCGGCTTGCATGACTATTAGTTTGCATTTCTTAATTATCCTAAACAGTTTATGACAATTAGTAGCAAAAGGACGAAACTTTACATTTCATTTCTTCTTCTTTGCCCCCTAACACTTCCATCCCATTTCTCTGGGGTGGGGTGTCCCTGTATAACAGTCCCTCATCTCAGTTCAGAGGTCGTATGAGGGCCAAGAGCCTCCTCATTCATTGGGGGTCTACGAGGCAGTACCATCAGTGAAAAGTGTCTCATTGCCTGGGAGAGAGAACTAAAAAAACAAACAAACAAATAAGCAGACAAACCTATAAAAATAAATAAAAAAATAGAAAAAAATAAAAATAAAAAATAAAAAGTCTATGTCCATGTTCCCTTTGGTGTGTTAGTTGTAGTATCGATATCCTCTACTATATAGCTAAAATCCTACTATGAGTGAACAGATGCCATAGCATCCTTCTGAGTCTGGGTTAGCTCACTCAGGATGAGCTTTTCTAGTTCCATCCATTTGGCTGCAAATTGCATAATTTCATTGTTCCTGATAGCTGAATAATATTCCATTGTGTAGATGTACCACAGTTTTTTAACCCATTCTTCGGTTGAGGGACATCTGGGTTGTTTCCAGTTTCTAGCTATTACAAATAAGGCTGCTATGAACATAGATGAGGAAACTTCCTTATGATTCCGTGAGGAGACATTTGGGTGTATACCCAGAAGTGGTAAGGCTGGGTCCTGAGGCAGAGCTATTCCAAGTTTTCTAAGATATCTCCAGACTGACCTCCATAGTTGTTGCAAAAGCCTGCACTCCCACCAGCAATGGAGGAGGGTTCTGCTTCCTCCACACCCTCCCCAGCATATGCTGTCATTTGAGCTTTTGATCTTAGCCATTCTGACAGGTGTGAGATGGAATCTCAGCATCGTCTTGAGTTGCATTTCTCTGATGATTAAGGATGTTGAGCATTTCTTCAAGTGTCTCTCAGCCATTAGGGATTCCTCCTTTGTGAATTCTCTATTTAGCTCCTTCCCCCTTTGCTACTTGAGGATAAAGATGTAAACCTTTCAGCTACTCCAGTGCTACAGCTGTCTGATCTTTCCCATGGTGTTCACAGACTAACCTGTAAGCAAGTCTCTGATTAAATACTTTATTTTATAAAAGTTGTCTTGTTCATGGTATCTCTTTATAACATTAGAACAGTAACTAAGGCAGAGAATCCGCAGGTTATATTTAGGAATGTATATGTATTCATTACAATGTATACATTAGGAATGAAAATGTATACATATACATATATGCATTTAACAACAATGAATTTTAAAAGAGCCTGAATTTGTAAGAGAGCAAGGAGTATCTTGTGAGCTTGGAGGGAGGAAAGGAAAAGAGAAAATGTAATGATATTATATTCTCAAAAATAAAGGAAAAATACTTTTGAAAGCCTATGGTGATAATGATAGCAATAATAATGTAAAGATGGCTCTGAAGAGTTACATTGTGTGTGTGTGTGTGTGTGGGGTGTGTGTGTGTGTGTGTGTGTGTGTGTGTGTGTGTGTGTAGATTTAATAAAATTTACTAGGCCAATCTAGTAATATTCGACATTGACATGCTTTTCCACTTTTTTATTTAATTAATTTACTTATTTTACATCCCAATTGGAGCTTCCCCTCCCTCATTTCCTCCCATTCCTTTCTTCTCACCTTATCTTCCCCTATTGCCCTCTCTTTCTCCTGAGAGAAGAGGAGGTCTCCAGTGGATATCAACCTGCCTTGATATATCAAGTTGTGGAAGGACTGGGCACATCTTCTATTGAGGCAAGACAAGGCCTCCAGTAGGGCAAAGGGATCCAAAGGCAGCCAACAGAGTCAGAGACAGCCCCTGCTCCTGCTGTTAGAGGTCCCGCATGAGGAGGAAGCTGTACTTCTGTTACATATGTGTAGAGGTCCAAGGTCTTTCCCATGAATGATCTATGGTTGGTCTGTAATGACTCCTTGAAAATTTGTGGGAGAACAACACATGTTACATTGTATAAATTCTTCAGAACATTAATTTAACATTACTTCTCTAAAATGTACTCCCTTTGGTGGAGATAATTATTGCGGATGAGAGCAAAGCTGAATCTGAATCATTTTTTTTATTAAATACTTTATTTTTTTTCTTCAAGTTACATCTCAGTCACAAACCCTTCCTTATTCCCCCTTCCTGTCCCACCCTTCCACCCTCTTCCCTCCAACAGCTTCCCCTTTCAGTCCAGCAAATGGTTCCTTCTCTAATAACTGTAAATACTATAAAAAACAACAGAAATAAATATGCCACATTTATGAGAGTTAAATGGCCCAGTACACCTTTCCAATATCCAGTTCATACATATTTGGCACCTGACTTTAACATTCTACCATCTAACCATCTCCATGAATTTAAAGTTCTATAACTGACTCAGCTTTCATACTAACTTGCATCACTATTATAACCATCTTCTTAGATCTAGAACGCCCTCTTGATTCCTAAACAACTCAAAATTTAACTATGATACTCTAGCTGTCTATTCTTCAACCACCTCAGAGACCTGAGAGGGATAAATATATCTGATTATATAGGAAGTGCAGGGCCTGCAGCTTTCAATACTAAGAAATGACAAACCAATGACTGCCTGGACAGTTCCCCTTTTCTCTCCACACATTCCAGCATCAGTCTTCAGCCTTTTGGTCCTGTTTCTCTGACAGACATTGATTGTAGAGCAGGAATTATGAAGGACTTACCTAACCTGTCTTGGCAGAGCTAGGCTGTTGACTTCCCTGCTACCAAGTTTTGTCCTTTTTGGACAGCAGTCTGTCTGCAGTTGAAGCAAGGAGTTTTTTCATGCCAAGAGATCGGCTTGCCACTAATTCAACCATCTCACACTGGAGATTCTTCAATGCTTATCTTCTACTTGGAGTAGAATAGGGGGTGCTGTCAGGAGCTGATGTGTCTCGATATCAAAAAAATATCTTAATTTAAGAAAACATCTTTGAGTGCCATATTCTGCAGATCTCTTGGGGTTTTTGAAAATGCCCTATCCATCTCTTGTACTTAGATAAGCAAATGTTGCTTGTCTCTTAACAACTTGATTACTGAGTAGTTTAGTGAATATCTGTGATAGACTGTCATAGTAGCTAACAAAGTGACATGTTTGCATTACTAGGAGTTTGTTTTTCTTAACTATCCTAAACAGTTTTAGACGATTGGTATCAAGAGGCCAGAGCTTCACATTTTATTTTTAAGTATCTCTAGGTATGATACCATTAGGAAGCATTACCTTTAATTTTGTATCAATATACAAAGAGCTATTCAATTGTGGCTAAATATACTCTTAATTTTGTATCAATATACAAATATCAATGCCTATGTAGCCCAATACAATCTTAATATTACGTCCATATACAAGGGTCAATACCATTGTGGCCAACTATAATCTTAATTTTGTATCAATATACAAAGATCAATACTGATGTAGTCCAATACGATCTTATTTTTGCACAATAAACAATGGTCAATACCACTTTAGCCAAATATACTACTAATTTTGTATCAATATACAAAGGTATAAGGGCATATTCAATAATCTGCCCCTTCTTCTTGGTCCTTCCTGTGCTATGTCTATGTCTCATTTTTCTCAAGTCCATGCACTCCTACATAGGAGAGGAAGAAGGATACAGAAAAGGAAAAGTAGGAAGTCCCTGGGTCTAACCTCCAAAACCCATTAAACAGGACCATTTAACAGCTTGTAATCTTTTCCCCTAAATAACAGAGTATTCAGTTATCCTTCAAATAACCAAAAAGGGGGGGTGGAGAAACACCCTCCCCACCCTCTGGGCATGGGACGTCGCTCTCTTAAAATGACTTCCTGCTGATTTGGGTCGTAGTAGACCTGTTTGGGGCCCGAACCAAAATGGAAAAATGGTTAAAAATGTTAGTACAATCCTTTTATGTTTAGTCCTTCTGTTCTCAGCTGTTTAGATGTCCTAAGGAGTTTGTAGGCAGAAGCTGAACTTCCAGGCTTTACTGAGGTTCTGGCTGGGGTATTGTGTAGAGCTGAACGGTCTTAGCGATATTGAATTGTTGTGGTTGTAGGCTTTTGATGGAGACAGCTATTGAGGGAGTCTGTCAGGCTGAATCAACTGGGTCACTCGTCTTCTTTGGTGTCTGATTCTGTTTTCTGCTGAGGTTTCCGTTGTCCAGTTGTCCCTGGGTTCCTTGAATGGATGCTTTGATTCTCCTGGAAAGATAAGAACAGAGCCCTGCCCTAATCCTAACTCTGGGACAATTACCCTCTTTTTTTGGGGGGGGTGGGAGCTAGGTAATATTTCTCCTGAAGTAAATTTGGTTTTTTGACAATATATAAAGTGTTATCTTTCAATCTGGGTTAAAGAAGAAATTATTTTGTTATTTTGGATCTAAACCAGCTTTAGTGTATATATTTTGAGATCTCAAAGGACAATTTGTTTGTATTGAGTAGGCCTTTTGTAAGTAGCTTTCAAACTTAGGTCTTTCCAAATCCTGTGTGTGTCTCTGCATTCTAATTATTGGGATCAGAGACCCTGTGGTTCCCATCTGAAGGGATTAAAGATGTGTTCCACCACTCCTGGATCGAAGTTTTTCTCTATTTAGAGTTTGTTTTGTATCAGACTGACCTTGAGCTCTGAGATCTGCCTGTTTCTGTCTCTAGTGTGTTGGGATTAAGGCTGTACTCTTCTTGAATGATGGGATTAAGGGTGTGGACCCTCACCACCCTGTTCCATGTAACTCTAGAATTTATAAGTCCACTAACTCTATGGTGCTCCTCCCATCTCTGCTGAAGTTAAAGGCATGGGTTAACACCACAATTCTCATGTATTTTACCTTAGCTCTACGTTTTTTTCGACACTTGGAGGTTTATAAAACCAGGTTGAACGGCTGTGTCCTTTATTTTATTTACAGTGTTTTAGAATTGTTACCTGCTTTTTAAAATTAATAAATTTATTTGTTTGTTGCTTCAGGTTACATCCTTATCATATTGTCCTCTTTTCCCACTTCCCAGCCCCACTCTCCCATGCTCTACCCCCTGACCTTTTCGTCTTGTTCCTCTGGGGTGGAGTGTCCCTGCATAACAGTCTCTCACCACAGATCAGGAGTCATATGAGGGCCAGGAGCCTCTTCATTCACTGGGGGACTACGAGGCAGTACTGCAGTTGAAGGTGTCTCCTTGCTACTGGGGGAATACTAAAAAAAGAAGAACAAAAAACACAAAAACCCACAAAAACAAAAAAGAGAGGAAAAAGAAAAAAGAAAAGTAAAAAGAAAAAGAAAAAAGGAAAAGGAAAAAGAAAAAGAAAAAGAAAAAAGGAAAAAGAAAAAGAAAAAAAAAGTTTATGTCCATGTTCCTGTTGGTTTGTTGGTTGTAGTACAGATATCCTCTACTATATAGCTAAAATCCTACTATAAGTGAATAGATGCCATATGCATCCTTCTGAGTCTGGGTGCTATGAGCTTCTCTAGATCCATCCATTTGGTTGCAAATTGCATTATTTCATTGTTTCTGATAGCTGAGTAGTATTCCATTGTATAGATGTACCACAGTTTTTTAATCCATTCTTCAGTTGAGGGACATCTGGGTTGTTTCCAATTTCTAGCTATTACAAATAAGGCTATTATGAACATAGATGAGGAGACTTCCCTATGTCTCCGTGAGGGGTCCTTTGGGTGTATACCCAGAAGTGGTATGGCTGGGTCCTGAGGCAAGGTTATTCCAAGATTTCTAAGATATCGCCAGACAGACCTCCATAGTGGTTGCACAAGCCTGCAGTCCCACAGGCAATGGAGTAGGATTCCGCTTTCTCTACACCCTTGCCAGCATGTGCTGTCATTTGAGCTCTTTATCTTAGCTATTCTGACAGGTGTTAGATGGAATCTCAGGGTCGTCTTGAGTTGCATTTCTCTGATGATTAAGGATGTTGAGCATTTCTTCAGGTGTCTCTCGGCCATTAGGGATTCCTCCTTTGTGAATTCTCTATTTACCTCCGTCTCCCATTTTTTGATTGGATTATTTGGTTTCTTGACATTTAGTTTCTTGAGTTCTTTGTAGATTTTAGATAATAGCCCTCTATCAGATGTGGGGTTGGTGAAGATTTTCTCCCAGTCGGTTGGTTGCCGTTTTGTTCGAATGACAGTGTCTTTTGCCTTACAGAAGCTTTTCAGTTTCATGAGGTCCCATTTATTGATTGTTGATCTCAGGTCCTGAGATGTTGGTGTTCTGTTCAGGAAGTTTTCACCTGTGCCAATGAGTTCGAGGGTTTCTCCTACTTTTTCTTCTAGTATCTTTAGTGTGCCGGCCTTATGTTAGGGTCTTTGATCCACTTGGATTTAAGTTTTGTACTAGGTGATATGTATGGGTCTAATTTCATTCTTTTGCAAGTGGACATCCAGTTGGACCAGCACCATTTGTTGAAGATGCTGTCCTTCTTCCATTGTGCGGTTTTGGCTTCTTTGTCAAAGATTAGTTGGCCATAGGTGTGTGGGTCCATGTTTGGGTCTTCAATTCGATTCCATTGATACATTGGTCTGTTTCTATACCAGTACCGTGCTGTTTTTATTACTATTGCTCTGTAGTACAGCTTGAAATCTGGGATGGTGATACCTCCAGATGCTTTTTTATTGTACAGGATTGATTTAGCTATTCTGGGCTTTTTGTTGTTCCATATGAAGTTGAGAATAGCTTTTTCCAGGTCTATAAAGAATTGTGTTGGTATTTTGATAGGAATTGCATTGAATCTATATATTGCTTTTGGTAGGATAGCCATTTTTATTATGTTGATCTTACCTATCCATGAGCATGGAAGATCTTTCCATCTTCTAAAGGCCTCTTCCATTTCTTTCTTCAGGGGCTTGAATTTGTTGTTTTATAGGTCCTTTACTTGCTTGGTTAGAGTTACCCCCAAGTATTTTATATTGATTGTGGCTATTGTGAAGGGGGTTGTTTCCCTTATGTCTTTCTTGGTATATTTGTTTGTTGTATAAAGAAGGGCTTCTGATTTTTTAGAGTTAATTTTGTATTCAGCCACCTTGCTGAAGTTGTTTATCAGCTGTAAGAGTTCTTTGGTGAATTTTTTGGGGTCGCTTATGTATACTAACATATCATCTGCGAATAGGGATAATTTGACTTCTTCATTCACAATTTTTACCCCTTTGATCTCCTTTAGTTGTCTTATTGCTCTAGCAAGGACTTCAAGTACTATATTGAAGAGATATGGTGAAAGTGGGCATCCTTGTCTTGTCCCTGAGTTTAGAGGAAATGCTTCAAGTTTCTCTCCATTTAATTTGATGTTGGCCACTGGTTTGCTGTATATTGCCTTTATTATTTCTAGGTATGGTCCTTGTATGCCCGTTCTCTCCAGAACTTTTAGCATGAAGGGGTGTTTGATTTTGTCAAATGATTTTTCTGCAACTAGCGAGATTATCATGTGGTTTTTTTCTTTCATCTTGTTTATATGGTGAATTACATTGATAGACTTTCGTATATTGAACCATCCCTGCATTCCTGGGATGAAGCCTACATGATCATGATGTATGATACTTTTGATGTGTTCTTGAATTCGGTTTGCTAGTATTTTATTAAGTATTTTTGCATCTATGTTCATGAGGGAGATTGGTCTGAAGTTCTCTTTCTTTGTTGGTTCTTTGTGTGGTTTAGGAATCAGAATGACAGTGGCCTCATAGAATGAGTTTGGCAGTGTTCTTTCTGTTTCTATGTGGTGGAAGAGTTTGAAGAGTAATGGTGTTAGTTCCTCTTTGAAGGTCCGGTAGAATTCCATGCTAAAGCCATCTGACCCTGGGCTTTTTTTGGTTGGGAGATTATTAATGACTGTTTCTATTTCCTTAGGGGTTATTGGGCTGTTTAAGCTGTTAATCTGATTTTGATTTAGTTTTGGTAGGTGGAATTTATCAAGGAAATTGTCCATTTTGCTTAGGTTTTCAAATTTGGTGGACTATAGATTTTTAAAGTAGGACCCGAATATTTTCTGGATCTCCTCCATGTCTGTTGTTATTTCTCCCTTTTCATTTCTGATTTTGTTGATTTGGGTTCTTTCCCTTTGCCTTTTAGTTAATTTGGCTAGGGGTCTGTCTATTTTGTTGATTTTCTCAAAGAGGGTTTCATTGATTCTTTGTATAGTTCTTTTTCATTCTAAGTTGTTTATTTCAGCCCTAAGTTTGATGATTTCCTGTCTTCTGCTCTTCTTGGGAGTGTTTGCTTCTTTTTTTTCCAATTCACCCAGCTTAGCTGTTAGTTCACTAATATGAGCTGTCACAATTTTCTTTTTGAAAGCACTTAGTGCTATGAACTTTCCTCGTAGCACACCTTTCAATGTATCCCATAGGTTTGGGTATGTTGTGTCTTCATTGTCGTTGGATTTTAAGAAGTCTTTGATTTCCTTCTTTATTTCTTCCCTGACCCAGTGGTCATCCAGTAAGGAGCTGTTCAATTTCCATGTGTGTGTAGGCTTTCTGTTGATTCTTTTGCTGTTGAAGACCAGCTTTATTCCGTGGTGGTCTGATAAGAAACATGGTGTTATTTCAATTTTCTTGTATCTATTGAGACTATCTTTGTGTCCAACTATGTGGTCGATTTTGGAGAAGGTTCCGTGTGTTGCTGAGAAAAAGGTGTATTCCTTTGTGTTTGGGTGAAACGTTCTGTAGATATCTGTTAGGTCCATTTGTTTCATGATCTCTGTTAGAATCAATATTACTCTGTTTGTCTTCTGTCTTGATGATCTCTCCATTGTTGTGATTGGGGTGTTGAAGTCTCCCACTACTAATGTGCTGTGATCTACATGCGAATTAAGTTTTAGAAGTGTTTCTTTTACGAAAGTAGGTGCCTTTGTATTTGGGGCATAGATGTTCAGTATTGAGATTTCCTCTTGATGAATATTCCCTTTAATGAGTATATAATGCCCTTCTTTGTCTTTTTTCATTAACTTCAGTTGGAAGTCTGTTTTGTTTAATATTAGGATGGCTACTCCAGCTTGCTTCCTGGGTCCATTTGCTTGGAAAACCTTTTCCCAGCCCTTTACTCTGAGGTAGTGTCTATCTTTGGTAGTGAGATGTGTATCTTGTATGCAGCAAAACGACGAGTCTTGCTTGCAGATCCACTCTGTAAACTTGTGTCTTTTTATTGGGGAGTTGAGTCCATTGATGTTGATGGATATTAGTGACCTGGGGTTGTTATTTCCCATTAGTTTGGTATAGGTGATGGTCCTTTGCCTCTTTTGGTTTAGTTGCTGAGGGGTTTTCTATTCCCTTTGTTTTCTTGGGTGAAGTTTTCTTCTCTGGGTTGGAATTTTCCTTCTAGGATTTTCTGTAGGGCTGGGTTTGTGGGTAGATATTGTTTAAATTTGATTTTGTCATGGAATATCTTGTTTTCTCCATCTATGTTGATAGAGAGTTTTGCTGGGTATAGTAGTCTGGCTGGGCACCTATGTTCTCTCAGGACTTGTAGGATATCTGTCCAGGCACTTCTAGCTTTTAAAGTTTCTGAGGAGAGGTCAGGTGTAATTCTGATGGGCCTGCCATTGTATGTGACTTGACCTTTTTCTCTTACAGCTTTTAATATTCTTTCTTTGTTCTGTACCTTTGGTGTTTCAATTATTATGTGTCGAGAGGAGTTTCTTTTCTGATGTAATCTGTTTGGTGTTCTGTAAGCCTCTTGGATTTTTATTGGCATCTCTTTTTTCAGGTTTGGGAAGTTTTCTTCTATGATTTTTTTGAAGATATTTTCTGGACCTTGGAGTTGGGAGTCTTCTCTTTCCTCTATACCTATAATTCTTAGGTTCCATCTTTTCATTGAGTCCTTGATTTCTTGGATGTTGTGGGTGATAGGATTTTTAGCCTTCTCATTTTCTTTTGATGTTGTACTGATTTCTTCCATCGAATCTTCCATGCCTGAGATCCTGTCTTCCATCTCTTGCATCCTATTTTTGATACTCACATCCGTAGTTCCTGTTCTCTTCCCTTGATTCTCCATTTCGACTTTTAACTCTGACTGTGTTTTCTTTTTTGTTTCCATTTCTATTTTCATGTCTTGTATGGTATTGTTCGTTTTGTACATTTTCTTCTCCAGCTTTCTTGTTTTTGTCTGAAAATCTTTCATTGCTTTGTCCTTTTCCTGTTTAAGCTCTGTCACCTTGGCTTGGAGTTCTTTAATGGTGTTGTTCGTTGTTTTGACTTGTAAAATTGTGGCTTCTTTGAATTCCTTCATATATTTAAGTTCTTCTTGAAGGGACTCTATCACTTTCCATAATGCAGAATTGTCATCGTTTTCATGTGTTTCTGTTAGCGTGAGGTCATCCGAATTGTATGAGCTAGGATAATTCTGTTTTGTTGGAGTCATATTTCCTTGATTTCTATTTTTTCTTGGATCTTTGGCCATATGGATGCGTTTATCTGTCTGTTCTTGTCATTTTCTGTGCTTCGATCCACAGGGGATGCCTTGGTGCAGGGTATGAGTTGCTTGGCTATCTGTCGTTGCTTACAGGGGGATCTCAGGGTCACTATGGTTTTAATAGCCTGAAGCACTGTTAGCTGGTGCAGCCTATTCCCTGGTAGTGAGTAATGGTCTGGGATTGTTTCACTGCTCCCAATTCAGACTTCTCTATGTTGCAGACTGAGTTATCAGCCTGTAATGGTTCTGATGGTATGTACCTGTTTAACCAGGCACAGATTCTGTGGGCTTTGTTTGTCATTACGGAGGCTGACAGGGCCTGGCTCCACACCTAAGATGTCTGGATTTTCCAGAATACAGCTATGGTCCCCTGACTTCTGGTTTCTTGCTAGGCTTCTTGCCACAGGCCTGGCCCCTCAGCCCTGCCTGCCTGTACCAGGTTCCCTCACTGTCTTCTCAGCCACGGGTGCGCGGGGCCCCGGCCCCTCTCACCGCCTGTGCGGGTCTCCCTCCCAGCTGCTCTACTGTGGGTGCCCGTAGCCCTGGCCCCTCCCGCCGCCTGTGCGGGCCTCCCTCCCTAGCTGCTCAGCCGCGGGTACGGATCCCTGGCCCCTCTCGCCGCCTGTTCCGGCCTCCCTCCCCAGCTGCTCTGCCGTGGGTGCCGTAGCCCCGGCCCCTCCCGCTGCCTTTGCGGGCCTCCCTCCCTAGCTGCTCAGCCGCAGGTACGCGGATCCCTGGCCCCTCTCTCCGCCTGTGCCAGCCTCCCTTCCCAGCTGCTCTGCTGTGGGTGCGGGGAGCCCTGGTCCATCCCGCCGCCTGTGCGGGCCTACCTCCCCAGCTGCTCAGCCGTGGGTGCGTGGATCCCCGGACCCGCCCGCCACCTGTGCCGGCCTCCCTCCCCAACGGCTCTGCCGTGGGTGCACAGAGCCCCGGCCCCTGCCGCCCGTCTGTGCCTGCTTCCCACCCTGACTAGTCTGCCTGACGGCTTCCCACTCTCTCGGATCCTCCGCGGCTTGAGCGGCTGCGGACCACCCGCCGAGTGCCCTGTTTCTTCCTTGCTAAGACTTCCACTATCCCGCAAAGTTTCCTAAGTAGCTATAAGGTCTTCCTGAGGTGTGGGGAGCCCAGTAGGCTAGTGGGCAATCTCCATGTCGCCTCTGATTCTGCCTGGTGTGAGTTGGGGTCGATCTTACCAGGTGCCTCTCCAAATGGGAGTTCCCGAATCCCGGATTTAGTGGCTTCTGTGTCTGAGAGAGATGGGGGAGAGCCTTACCCTGGGACCTTTAACAGTCCCTTGGGAGCTGTGAGTGTTCCCAGAGGGTCTAGCCCCTTCGGTTTTTGCACAGTGTCCAATAACTCTGTGTTTTTTATGGCTCTTTTCTCCCACGTTCAAAATGCGTCAGTGTAGGTCGCCGCCATCTTGGCCCCCCGAATCTGAATCATTAAAGACTTCAACATTTATAAATAATGCCCATCAGTGCTTATTTATAAGATTGATGTTTAGGCAGTAATTCATATAATGAAGTCTTATTGTGTTTCAAAAAAAAAATCAGAAACCAAGTTAACAGTTTGTATTATGTAGAGATGAGTCACTATGGGCATTCTTTAAAGATTAAGCATTCTCTCGCTTGGTTACAAAAGGACATTATTGAAGTATTTGAAAGGTTATAAAGGTATAGTCATTTAAAAAATTATTTGATTGAGATAGCAGGGTCATGGGAGAAGTTAGAATTGAACTATAAAATTTTGCAGCATGGATAAATTAGTCAAACTAAAAGACATGCATAATTTTCAATTCTTATCTAGAGATTAATTCACATTCGTGCTTTTAGTAAGTTTTATCCCATAGGGAGTGATTTTCTCTAGCTACTGGAAAGTCTCTTTCCACTAACTTTCCTTTGTATCTTGTATGGTTTTTAAATAATTATTTGATGTTTAAGGAGTTCATAGTCTTTAAACCTAAACCATGATTTAAAAAGAGAGAAGTTATGAATCTCAAATGACTTATATACTACTTTATTTTTCAGGAGGTGTGTATGTATAGTAAAGAACCTGTCCTGTGGGTGAGAAAAAGTGAACACTGCAGAATGCATGGCATTTGGTACTTTCATGCAGTGCAGACTGAATCACTTTAGAGCAGGAAGTGATCATTTTTAGAAATATGAAGATAATTCTTTAATTTTAAATGAGGAAAGGCAGAGCATTAACATTTAAAGACCTACTCCAAAGTTGTGTTTCTACTTTGGAATAAGAAAAGAAAAGGTCCCCAAATTTAGGTAGAGTTGGAAAGTTGTAACTACTGATGGGGGCAAAAATCCCCCTGAAGAATGAGGCATGTTTAATACTGTGAGTGTGAGGATCATTGCATATTGTTTTCTAAGGCAGCCATAGTCTCTGACAAGACTACCAAGATATGGATTGTAGCCTTACCCATCATGGCAAGGAGCAAGGAATAAAATGAAAGGAATATACACATGTGAATAGAAATAAATATTCAGAATTATTTTAATGAAAAACCTTCTTTTCTTTATTTATTATATCAAAAATTAGTTTCTTCTGTTTTTGAGAAATCAGGAACTAATCTTAGGATCTTTGGGGAGATTTGGTTTAAAGGATCATCAAAACCTTGGGAAGAATCACACTAGTGCACAATAGTGACAGGAAGACTGAATGAAAAAGAAGTAAGTGGCCTCAAATCCAATCAGATATTGGTTTCTTATTACCACAAGTTTTGTGCCACGATTTTACCAGCATATTGTGCAGTCAAGTTACCACTGTAGATCAAAGGAATTGTAGCTGAGCTAGTGCTTGCCATTCTCCTTTGGTAGTGTGCAGAATATTTTCCAGTAGTACTGTGAACACACACTAATAAATAGGGGGTGAAGGCTCTAGATAGGTAATGGCTAAACTTCTTTGTGTTCCATGAGTTGTGTAGATATTGTCTTCAGCAATCAGTCCTCACCACCAGTTTGTGGAAAGCAACCAAGAACCTTGGCAATAGCCTGGGTTGTTTGGAAGTTCCCATGGGACGCTCCGGTGAACAATTTAACTAGATATAATTCTTTCTTAGTATTGGCAGCTTCATTTTATGATGAGAGATGCCAAGTTGGGTCTCTATCTGCCCAATTTTTTGCCAATTTCATTTAGATTTCTCTCATATATGAACATATGTAGGAAGTTTCTACCCTATTGGGTTTCATACAACCCCTGAGCTGACAATTAGTTTTAGCTGGAGGAGATGGAAGACAACCAAGAAACAAGGTCACCTAGACATGTATAACCTCACAGAAACTGAGGTAACATACACAGGGACTATGTGAGTCTACACCTCATGGAATCCTTGAGCTGAAAGGAGAAATTGATGTATGCTCCTATCACTAACCAAGACACTATCTCCAATCAATAATAACCATTTGCAAATGAGAAGTTAGTTTTCTCCAAGGAAGTCTAACTGGAAAAATAAACCACTTTTAAGGGTAAGTCCCATATTCAAAAGATGGCCAACAGATAATAAACTCAACAGCAACTTTGTCTCATAATATTAGTGATGACATAATTTGTTTATTTATTTTTAACCTTACAGGTCCTTTGTGTAAATATTATGGAGCCCAACCTTGTGTTTTTATGAGATTCCTGTGTTTGTGTATGTGTGTGTCTCTGAATGTGTTTTGTATGCTTTGTTTCGCCCTTTTCTATCAGTTATTTTTTATTTTGCATTTTTCTTAGTCATATTACAATTTTTGTTATTGTTGCTTATCTTATTTTATTTTATATTTATTCCTTCGATCCTCTTTTGTTTTTTAACAAGAGATAGAAAGCTTGTGAATCTGAATGGGAGGGGAAATAGAAAGAATCTAGTAGGAATAAGGGTATGTAAACTGTAATCAGACTATATTGTATGAAAAGAATATATTTTTTCTTTATTTTTTATTTCTTCAAGTTACATCTCAATAACAGTCCCCTCCATATTCCCCCTCCAGTCCCACCCTCCCACCCTCAACCCCCCATCCTCTTCCCTTTTTTTCTTTCAAGTTTAAGGTATATCTTATTTCCCCCTAGAGTTTCTCCTTTCAGTCCAACAAATGGCTCTTTCTCTTATAATAATAAATACAATACAGTACAACAGAGGTAATTAAGCCACAGTTATGAGGGTTATATGGCTTAACGTACATTCCCAATGACCAGTCCATATGTATTTGGTACCTGACTTTAACATTCTACTATCTAAACATCTCCATGAGTTTAAAGTTCTATATCTGACTCAACATTCATACTAATTGCAACACAATTTTAAAAGTATCTTCTTAGATGTATAACATTCTCTTGACACCTAAACAACTCAAAATTTAATTATGAGGCTTTATCTATCTGTTTTTCAATCACCTCAGAGACCTGAGAGGGATAAATATGTCTGATTTTATAGGAAGTACAGGGTCTGCAGCTTCCCAAACTAAGAAATGACATACCAGTGGCTGCCTGGACAGTTCCCATTTCTCTCCATACATTACAGCATCACTCTTCAGTTATTTGGCCCCACTTCTCTGACAGACATTGATTGTAGAGCAGGGGTTGTGAAGTTCTTACCTACCCTGTCTTGGCAGAGCTAGGCTGTCCGCTTACCTGCTTCCAGGTTTTGTCCTTTTTGGACAGCATTCTGTCTACAGTTGGAGCAAGGGGCTTTTCCTACCAAGAGATAGGCTTGCAACTAATTCACTCATCTCCCAATGGAGATTCTTCGATGCTCATCTTCTACTTGGAGGAGAATAGGGGGTTCTGTCAGGAGTTGATATGTGTTGATATAAAAAAATTTAAAGTTAAAAAAACACCTTTGAATGCCATATTCTGCAGATCTCTTGAGGTTTTTGAAGAGGCCCAATCTATCTCTTATATTAGGGTAAGCAGATGTTGCTTGTCTCTTAGCAGGTTTATTTCTGATCAGCTTAGCAAGTAACTATAATAGGCTGTCATAGTACCTAACAGAATGAAAGGCTTGCATAACCATTAGTTTGCATTTCTTAATTATCCTAAACAGTTCATGACAGTTAGTAGTAAAAGGCAGAAACATCACATTTCTTTTTTTTTCTTTACCTCCTAAACCTTCCATCCCATTTCTCTGGGGTGGGGTGTCCTTATATAACAGTTCCTCATCTCAGTTGAGAGGTCAAATGAGGGCAAGAGCCTCTTCATTCATTGGGGATCTATGAAGCAGTACAATCAGTGAAAAGTGTCTCGTTGCCTGGGAGAGAGAACTACTAAACAAACCAACCAATAAGAATAAGCATACAATAGATAAAAAAGACTAAAAAATAGAAAAAAATATAACTAATATATAAAAAATAAATAAAGAATAAAAATTAAAAATAATAAGACTATGTCCAACATCCCTTTGTTGTGTTAGTTGTAGTATCGATACCTTCTACTATATAGCTAAAATCCTACTATAAGTGAATAGATGCCATATGTGTCCTTCTGAGTCTGGGTTAGTTCACTCAGGATGAGCTTTTCTAGTTCCATCCATTTGGCTGCAAATTGCATAATTTCATTGTTTCTGATAGCTGAATAATATTCCATTGTGTAGATGTACCAGAGTTTTTTAACCCATTCTTCGGTTGAGGGACATCTGGGTTGTTTCGAGTTTCTAGTTATTACAAATAAGGCTGCTATAAACATAGATGAGGAAATTTCCTTATGATTCCGTGAAGAGGCATTTGGGTGTATACCCGGAAGTGATATGGCGGGGTCCTGAGGCAGAGCTATTCCAAGTTTTCTAAGATATGGCCAGACTGACCTCCATAGTGGTTGCACAAGCCTGCACTCCCACCAGCAATGGAATAGGGTACCCCTTTCTCCACACCCTCGCCAGCATGTGCTGTCATTTGAGTTTTTGATCCTAGCCATTCTGACAGATGTGAGATGGAATCTCGGAGTCGTCTTGAGTTGCATTTCTCTGATGATTAAGGATGTTGAGCATTTCTTCAAGTGTCTCTCAGCCATTAGGGATTCCTCCTTTGTGAATTCTCTATTTAGCTCTGTCCCCCATTTTTTGATTGGATTATTTGGTTTCTTGGCATTTAATTTCTTGAGTTCTTTGTAGATTTTGGATATTAGCCCTCTGTCAGATGTGGGGTTGGTGAAGATTTTCACCCAGTCTGTAGGCTGCAGTTTTTTTTTTTGTTTTTTTGTTTTTTTTTTTTTTTGAAAGACAGTGTCTTTTGCTTTACAGAAGCTTTTCAGTTTCATGAGGTCCCATTTATTGATTGTTGATCTCAAGTCCTGAGCGGTTGGTGTTCTGTTCAGGAAGTTGTCGCCTGTGCCTATGAGTTCGAGGGTTTCTCCCACTTTATCTTCTAGTAGATTTAGTGTGACTGGCCTTAAGTTAAGGTCTTTGATCCACTTGGACTTAAGTTTTGTACAAGGAGATAAGTATGGGTCTAGCTTCATTCTTTTACAAATGGTCATCCAGTTGGACTAGCACCATTTGTTGAAGATGCTGTCCTTCTTCCATTGTGCCATTTTGGCTTCTTTGTCAAAATTAGGTGGCCATAAGTGTGTGAGTCTATTTCTGGATCTTCAATTTGATTCCATTGATCTACTGGTCTGTTTCTATACCAATACCATGCTGTTTTTACAACTATTGCTCTGTAGTACAGCTTGAAATCTGGGATGGTAATACCTCCAGATATTTTTTTATTGTACAGGATTGATTTAGCTATTCTGGGCTTTTTGTTTTTCCATATGAAATTAAGACTAGCTCTTTCCAAGTCTACAAAAAATTGTGTTGGTATTTTGATAGGAATTGCATTGAATCTATATATTGCTTTTGGAAGGATGGCCATTTTTATTATGTTGATCCTACCTATCCATGAGCATGGGAGATCATCCCATCTTCTAAAGGCCTCTTCCTTTTCTTTCTTCAAGGGCTTGAAATTCTTGTTGTACAGGTCCTTTACTTGCTTGGTTAGAGTTACCCCCAGGTAATTTATGTTGTTTGTGGCTATTGTGAAGGGGGTTGTTTCCTTTATTTCTTTCTCAGCCCATTCGTTTGTTGTATAAACAAGGGCTTCTGATTTTTTTGAATTAATTTTGTATCCAGCCACTTTGCTGAAGGTGTTTATCAGCTGTAAGAGTTCTCTTGTGGAATTTTTGGGGTCGCTTATGTATACTATCATATCATCTGCAAATAGGGATAATTTGACTTCTTCATTTCTGATGTTTATCCCCTTGATGTCCTTTAGTTGTCTTATTGCTCTAGCAAGGACTTCAATTAAAATATTGAAGAGATATGGTGAAAGTGGACATCCTTGTCTTGTCCCTGAGTTTAGAGGAAATGCTTCAAGTTTCTCACCATTTATTTTGATGTTGGCCACTGGCCTGCTGTATATTGCCTTTATTATTTCTAGGTACGGCCCTTGTATGCCCGTTATCTCCAGAATTTTTAGCATGAAGGCGTGTTGAATTTTGTCAAATGCTTTTTCTGCATCTAGCGAGATTATCATGTGTTTTTTTTCTTTCATCTTGTTTATATGGTGAATGACGTTGATAGATTTTCGTATGTTGAAACATCCCTGCATCCCTGGGATGAAGCCTACTTGATCATGGTGTATGATACTTTTGATGTGTTCTTGAATTCGCTTTGCTAGTATTTTTTTAAGTATTTTTGCATCTATGTTCATGAGGGAGATTGGTCTGAAGTTCTCGTTCTTTGCTGGGTCTTTGTGTGGTTTAGTAATCAGGGTGATTGTGGCCTCGTAGAATGAGTTTGGCAATGTTCTTTCAGATTCTATTTTTTGAAAGAGTTTGAAAAGTATTGGTGTTAGCTCCTCCTTGAAGGTACGGTAGAATTCCGTGCTAAAGCCATCTGGCCCTGGGCTTTTTTTGGTTGGGAGATTTTTAATGACTGTTTCGATTTCCTTAGTGGTTATAAGGCTGTTTAATCTGATCTTGATTTAGCATCAGTAGGTGGAATCTATCAAGAAAATTGTCCATTTCACTTAAGTTTTCAAATTTGGTGGAGTATAGATTTTTAAAGTAGGATCCAAATATTCTCTGGATTTCCTCAATGTCTGTTGTTATTTCACCCTTTTCATTTCTGATTTTGTTGACTTGTGTTTTCTCCCTCTGTCTTTTAGTTAATTTGGCTAAGAGTCTGTCTATTTTGTTGATTTTTCTTGAAGAACCAACTCTTGGTTTCATTGATTCTTTGTATAGTTCTTTTTGTTTCTAAGTTGTTGATTTCAGCCCTAAGTTTGATGATCTCCTGCCTTCTGCTCCTCTTGGGAGTGTTTGCTTCTTTTTTTTTTTCCAATTCACCCAGTTTAGCTGTTAATTCGCTAATATGAGCTGTCACAATTTTCTTTTTGAAGGCACTTAATGCTATGAACTTTCCTCGTTGCACAGCTTTCATTGTGTCTGATAGGTTTGGGTATTTTGTGTCTTCATTTTCGTTGGATTTTAAGAAGTCTTTGATTTCCTTCTTTATTTCTTCCCTGACCCAGTGGTCCTCTAGTAAAGAGTTGTTCAATTTCCATGTGAGTGTAGACTTTCTGTTGATTCTTTTGCTATTGAAGTCCAGCTTTATTCCATGGTGGTCTGATAAGATGCAAGGGGTTATTTCAATTTTCTTGTATCTGTTGAGGCTATCTTTGTGTCCAACTATATGGTCGATTTTGGAGAAGGTTCCATGAGGTGCTGAGAAGAAGGTGTATTCTTTTGTGTTTGGATGAAATGTTCTGTAGATATCTGTTAGGTCCATTTAGTTCCTGATATCTGTTAGACTCATTATTTCTCTGTTTGACTTCTGTCTTGATGATCTGTCCATAGTTGTGAGTGGGGTGTTGAAGTCTCCCACTATGAAAGTGTTTCAATCGATGTGCGATTTAAGTTTGAGAAGCGTTTCTTTTATAAATATAGGTGGCTTTGTATTTGGGGCATAGATGTTCAATATTGAGATGACCTCTTGGTGGATATTTCCTATAATGAGTATGTAATGCCCTTCTCTGTCTTTTTTTACTAACTTCAATTGGAAGTCTATTTTTTTTGATATTAGGGTGGCTACTCCAGCTAGTTTCCTGGGTCCATTTGCTTGGAAGACCTTTTCCCAGCCCTTTATTCTGAGGTAGTGTTTATCTTCAATAGTGAGATGTTTTTCTTGTATACAGCAATAAGATGGGTCTTGTTTATGGATCCAGTCTGTAAGTCTGTGTCTTTTTATTGGAAAGTTGAGTCCATTGATGTTGAGGGATATTAGTGACCAGGGGTTATTTCCCATTATTTTGGTATAGCTGGTTGTCTTGTGTTTCTCTTTTGTTTAGTTGCTGTGGAGGTTTCCATTTCCGGTTTTCTTGGGTGTAGTTATTTTCTCTGTGTTGGAATTTTCCTTCTAGGATCTTCTGTAGGGCTGGGTTTGTGAGAAAATATTGCTTGAATTTGATTTTGTCATGGAATATCTTGCTTTCTCCTTCTATGTTGATAGAGAGTTTTTCTGGGTA
Organism: Lophiomys imhausi; assembly: GCA_907164525.1. Lineage (NCBI taxonomy): Eukaryota > Metazoa > Chordata > Mammalia > Rodentia > Muridae > Lophiomys > Lophiomys imhausi. The sequence continues at coordinate 4,854,715 of CAJQZJ010032660.1, read as the reverse complement.
TGGTAGTCTGGCTGGGCACTTCTGTTCTCTCAGGGCTTGTAGAACATCTGTCCAGGCCCTTCTAGCTTTTAAAATTTCTGAGGAGAAGTCAGGTGTGGTTCTGATGGGTCTGCCATTGTATGTGACTTGGCCTTTTTCTCTTACAGCTTTTAATATCCTTTCTTTGTTCTCTACATTTGGAGTTTCTATTATTATGTGGCGAGAGGAGTTTCCTTTCTGATCTAACCTTTTTGGTGTTCTGTAAGCCTCATGGATTTTTACTGGCATCTCTTTATTTAGGTTTGGAAGTTTTCTTCTATGATTTTGTTGAAGATATTTCCTGGACCATGGAGTCGGGAGTCTTCTCTTTCCTCTATGCCTATAATTCTTAGGTTCTGTCTTTTCATTGAGTCCTTGATTTCTTGGATGTTGTGGGTGAGAGATTTTTTTAGCCTTCTCATTTTCTTTGGATGTTGTACTGATTTCTTCCATCGAATCTTCCATGCCTGAGATCCTGTCTTCCATCTCTTGCATCCTATTTTTCATACTCACATCCGTAGTTCCTGTTCTCTTCTCTTAATTCTCCCTTTCCTCTTTTAACTCTGAATGTGTTTTCTTTATTGTTTCCATTTCTATTTTCATGTCTTGAATGGTAGTGTTCATTTTGTACATTTCCTTCCCCAGTTTGCTTGTTTTTTTCTGGAGATCTTTCATTGCTTTATCCTTTTCCTGTTCAAGCTGGGTCACCTTGGCTTGTAGCTCTTTAATGATGTTATTCGCTGTTTTGACTTGTAGAATTGTGGCTTCTTTGAATTCCTTCATAGTTTTAAGTTCTTCTTCAAGAGACTTTATCACTTTCCATAATGTAGAATTGTCATCGTTTTCACGTGTTTCAGTTGTGGTGAGGTGATTCGGGCTGGACGGAATAGCGTTGCTTTCTTTTGTTGGAAACATTTCTCTCTGTCTTTTTTTTTTTTTTTTTTTGTCTCTGGCCTGTGGCCATGAGAAATTTTTTTTTTTTTTTTTTTTTGCTGTCTTCTGGACTTGGGTCCAAATGGGGCACTGTGCTATAGGAGTTGCCTTACTCCACCCCTATAAGGAGAGTCATTCAGTCCCACTTCCCAGGTGGGGACCTAATTAATTCAAGTGACAGAGCTGTGCACAAGTAAGCTCTGATTCCCCACCAGAAGGGCCCTTACTAGTACAAAAGTTCGATATATGACAGTTTCAAATATCTCACAGTTTGGCCGGGGTTGTTTCCTGTAGGGGGTAAATCTGCAGTTCAGCTCCAATAGCCTTGCCGCTCCGAGGCTTGGAAGCTGGCCAGTGACGTCACAGACTGGAATGTGAAGGCATTTTGCAGTGGAGGTACTTCACTTCCAAGGGTCGCAACCTTTCTCAGATAATTGGATAGTCTGTGTGAGACCTGGGAGTGCCCAGCAGGGTGGGGATTATCTCTGCATGGTTTCTCAATCTGCCGGCTGGGTATTAGGTTGGAACTTACCGGGGATTTCTCCTTTTGGGGGGATATGTTATCCTGATTCCTGGGTCCAGAGGCTTCCTAGCATGTCCGAGAGTTGAAAGGGGCATCATGCCCAGGCATCTTCCGTGGTCCCTGTGTAGCTGGGTGATATTTAGAAGGGGTCGTGCCCCTTGTACAGCGTTGTGCAACACTTGCCACCTTGTGACTGTTGACCCGGAAATCAAAATACGTCCGCGCCGGCCGCCGCCTTCTTGGATCCCCCAAGAATATATTTTGATAAAAGAAAAACTTCATTAAAATTTTAATATACCACTTGAGAATTTTTTGTTTTTAAATCATATTTACCCTCCACTCTTTCCCTTAACTCCTTTCATATCTACCACCTACCTCCCTACCCAAGACTACTCTAACAACTTCATCTCTCTCTCTCTTTTTTTTTTAAAATAACCCACCTGAACAGGAGGTGTTGGCACACGCCTTTAATCACAGCACTTGGGAGGCAGAGGCAGGTGGATCTTTGTGAGTTCGAGGCCAGCATGGTCTACAGAATGAGTCCAAGACAGCCAGGGCTACACAGAGAAACCCTATCAAAAAAAAAAAAAAACCCACCTGTTCCATTTGTACTTTCCACATACTTATGGGTGTAAGGCCTATGCCAATGTATGTGGTCATTTGAATGAAAACGGCCACCATATACCCACAGGGAATGGCACTTTGAAAATAAGAAATGGAAAATTAGAAGATGGTGGCAGCCCACATGGAATCATTTTGAAGGTAGGGAAAACAGCTATTACACCACAGAGTTATAAGACACTGAGTAATAATCTGAGTGGTGCGAACCCACTGGGTTTCACCCATTGGCCTAGGGAACATTAAAAGTCCCTGGGCAAGACTCTCCTCTCCTCTATCGGACACTCAGAAAAATCCACCAGCAGAAACCACAGAAGAAACTGAATCCGGGAATCATCACCAGGAGAGGGATGGGGTAAGAGCCACTCAAATACCCACCAAGCAGCTATGAACTGCAGACAGGGTTACTCACCAGCCTCCTGGGCTCCCAGATTCCACACAGGAATTCCAACACCAAGCAGAAGATTAGCAGAGCCATGGGAATGGGATATATTCTCAGCAGAACCATTGTGGCTGTGGGCCACAGCACATTCTGAGCTGTGGGGCTGTAGCAGGACCATAGCACAGGGATGATTTGGCAAACACAAGCATATTTGGGTTTCCCCAGAGGGGTTTTGTACACACAGTCCCCTCTATTGGATTTGCAGTCACTGGGAAGAACACTGCAGCTAGACTGAGCAGCAGAATACACTTCCTGCAGTGTCCTGGGCCTTGGAAGACAGTGAAAACAATTGCCAGTATCCAAGAACAGCTCTAGACAACTCCAGACAGATGTAGGAGTGGTGAGATCAGAGCAGGCAGAAAAGCAGGCTGCCGGGTTGGAAGGTGGCTTGGATCTCCACAGGGTCCAAACAGTTATCAGGTTGTGGGGTTAATATTGGACTCCTTTTCTAGGGCAGGAAACCAGATCTTCAGCATATAGAGTTTCACCCCTGGAGCAGTGAGGTCTTGGCCTGAGGGCACTGCTGAGTGACTCAGACTATAGGGCTTAGTGCTTAGGGCCCAGAGGCAGAGAGGTGCCCTGGGGACCATCTAGACAGGCACAAGCCCATCTGGGCTGGACCAGCACAGACAACAAAGAACTTAGTACTGGAAATATAGACGCTGAAGGATAGGAGTCACCAGATACAAACACTGAGTGACTCCCATCAGGAAACTGTACTCCCTGGCTGTCGGATCCTTTCAGGACTCCAGCTGGCAGACTCAACCCCCAAACTTAGGACCTCCAGAGTCCACAGCATCTGTGCCTGGACACCCAGGAGCACATCAGCAGAACTGCTACATGCTGAATACCCAGACTGCAACACAGAGAGCTCTTTCTCAGGAGTAGTGAAACAATCCCAGGCCATTCCTCATTGCCTGGGAGTGGGCTGTACCAGCTCACAGTGCTTCTGGCTATTAGATGCACATTGATCCTGAGAACCCCCTGAGAGCAGCTTGGGAAGATCAAGAACACAGTCCGACAAGTAAGCTGCAGGGGAACTACAGCCCCCACCAACAGTCTATGGCCTGCCAACCTGCACCATTATCTACACAAAGACCAGTTGGATCCCACGAACCTACAGGAACACATCCCACCACAACCCCTTACCTGAGTCTCCAATTGGGACAAAACAGGAAGTTGTGAGCTCTGGGAGACACACTGAGAACAAACCTCCACACAAGGCCCAATGTAGCCAGTGGAAAGCTACAGATCACCAAGCTATATTACTTGTACACCAAAGCGCCCCTCTTGGCACCAAGCCCAGAAGGCACCAGGAACAAACAGCTAAGAACAATCAAATGGCTAAACGTCAGCGAAAGAACAGATCCAGCAAAAATTAGGGAAATATGACTCCAACAAAATGTAGTTATGCTAGTACAGCAAGCTCTGACCAATCCACCACAGCTGAAACACATGAAAATGATGACAAATCTATACTTTGGAAAGGGACAGAGTCCTTTCAAGAAGAATTTAAGTCTCGGAAGGAATTCAAAGATTAAACAATTTTACAAGTGAAAGCAATGGAGAATACCATTAGAGATCTCCAAGCCAAAGTGGCTCAACTTGAAAAGGAAAGAGACAAGGCAATAAGCAAATTGGAGCAGGAAATGCATAAAATGAATAACATGCTTCAAGACTTGAAATTGGAAGTAGATGCAATAAGGAAAACAAAGGCAGAGAATTGAATTAAGTGTAGAATAAAGGAAAGAGAACAAGAACTACAGACATGAGTATCAAAAATAGGATACAAGAGATGGAAGACAGGATGTCAGGCATGGAAGATTCGATGGAAGATATCAGTACAACATCCAAAGAAAATAAGAAAGCTAAAAAAGTTCTCACACATAACATCCAAGAAATCAAGAACTCAATGAAAAGATGGAACCTAAGAATTGTAGGCATAGAGGAAAGAGAAGACTCCCAACGCCAAGGTCCAGGAAATATCTTCAATGAAATCACAGAAGAAAACTTCCCAAACCTAAAGAAAAGATGCTAATAAAAATCCAACAGGCACACAGAATACCAAACAGAGTAGATCAGAAAAGAAACTCCTCTTACACATAATAATTGAAACTCCAAATGTACAGAACAAAAAAAGAATATTGAAAGCTTAAGAGAAAAAGGTGAAGTAACATATGTCAGACTCATCAGAATTACACCTGACTTCTCCTCAGAAAGTTGAAAAGCCAGAAGGGACTGGGCAGATGTCCTACAAGCCCTGAGAGAACATAGGTACCCAGCCAGACTACTATACCCAGCAAAACTCTCTATCAACATAGATTGAGAAAATAAGATATTCCAAGACAAAATCAAATTTAAACAGTATCTACCCACAAATCCTTCCATACAGAAGTTCCTAGAAGGAAAATTCCAACCCAGAGAAGATAACTACACCCAAGAAAACAGAGGAAACAAACACTCCACTGTAGCTAAACCAAAAGAAACACAGAACCACCACCTACACCAAAATAATTGAAAATAACAACCTTTGGTCATTAATATCCATCAATATCCATGGACTCAACTCCCCAATAAAAAGAAACAGGCCTACAGTTTGGATCTGTAAATAAGACCCATCATTTTGCTGCATAGAAAATGCATCTCACTAACAAAGATAGATGATACCTTAGAGTAAAGGGCTGGGAAAGATTTTCCAAGAATATGACCCAGGAAGCAAGCTGGAGTAGCCATCTTAATATCAAACAAAATAGACTTCCAACTGAAGTTAATCAAAAAAGATAGAGAAGGGCATTACATGTCAAGCTGATATCTCAATATTGAATATCAATGCCTCAAATAGAAGGGCACCTACATTTGTAAATGAAAATCTTCTAAAGCTTAAATCACACACTGATTTCCACACATTAGTAGTGGGAGAGTTCAACACCCCACTCACAACTATGGACAGATCATCAAGACAGAAATCAAACAGACAAATAATGAGTCTAACAGAGGTCATGAATCAAATGGACATAACAGATATCTACAGAACGTTTCACCCAAACACAAAAAAATACATCTTCTTCTCAGCACTGCATGGAACTTCCTACAAAATTGACCATATAGTTGGACACAAAGCAAGCCTCAACAGATACAAGAAAATTGAAAAACCTCTTGTATCTTATCAGACCACCATGGATTATAGCTGGACTTCAACAACAACAGAAACAACAAAAACCCTACACACACATGGAAATTGAACAACTCTTTACTGGATGACTACTGGGTCAGGGAAGAAATAAAGAAGGAAATTAAAGACTTCTTAAAATCCAACAAAAACGAAGGCACAACATACCCAAACCTATAGGACACAATGAAAGCTCTGCTACGAGGAAAGTCCATAGCACTAAGTGCCTTCAAAAGGAAAATTGTGACAGCTCATATTAGCGAATTAACAGCTGACCTGGATGTATTGGAAAAAAAAGAAGCAAACACTCCCAAGAGGAACAGAAGGCAGGGAATCATCAAACTTAGGGCTGAAATCAACAACTTAGAAACAAAAAGAATGATACAAAGAATCAATGAAACCAAGAGTTGGTTCTTTGATAAAATCAACAAAATAGACAAAACCTTAGCCAAATTAATTAAAGGGCACAGGGAAAAAAAACCCAAATCAACAAAATCAGAAATGAAAAAGGGAAATAACAACAAACGTTGAGAAAATCCAGAGAATTTTTAGGTCCTACTTTAAAAATCTATACTCCACCAAATTTGAAAACCTATTCGAAATTGACAATTTTCTTTATAGATTCCACGTTCTGAAGCTAAATCAAGATGAGTTTAACAGAATAAACAGCCCTATAACTCCTAAGGAAATAGAAACAGTCATTAAAAATCTCCCAACCACAAAAAAAAAAAAAAAAAAGCCCAGGGCCAGATGGTTTCAGCACAGAATTCTACCAGATCTTCAAAGAAGAGCTAATATCAAAACTCTTCAAACTCTTCCACAAAATAGAATATGAAAGAACACTGCCAAACTCATTCTATAAGGCCACAGTCACCATGATTCCTAAACCACACAAAGATCCAACAAAGAAAGAGAACTTCAGACCATTCTTCCTCATGAACATAGATGCAAAAATACTTAATAAAATACTGGCTAACTGTATCCAAGAATACATCAAAAGTATCATACATCATGATCAAGTAAGCTTCATCCCAGGAATGCACGGATGGTTCAACAAATGAAAATCTATGAACGTAATTCACCATATAAACAAGTAGAAAGAAAAAAAAACCACATGATAATCTAGCTAGATTCTGAAAAAGCATTTGTCAAAATCCAACACCCCTTCATGCTAAAAGTCCTGGAGAGAACAGGCATACAAGGACCATACCTAGAAATAATAAAGGTGATATACATCAAGCCAATAGCCAACATCAAATTAAATGGAGAGAAACTTTAAGCATTTCCTCTAATTTCAGGGACAAGACAAGGATGTACACTTTCACCATATCTTCTCAACATAGTACTTGAAGTTCTTGCTAGAGCAATAAGACAGCTAAAGGAAATGAAGGGGATACAAATTGGCAATGGAAAATCAAATTATCCCTACTTGCAGATGATATGATAGTATACAAAAGCGACCCCAAAAATTCCATCAGAGAAATCTTAGAGCTGATAAACACTTTCAGCAAGGTGACTGGATACAAAATTATTTCAAAAACATCAGAAGCCCTTCTTTATACAACAAATAAATGGGCTGAGAAAGAGTTCAGGGAAACAACACCCTTCACAATAGCCACAAACAATATAAAATAGCTGGGAGTAACTCCAATCAAGCAAGTGAAAGACCTGTATACAAGAACATCAAGTCCTCGACGAAATAAATTGAAGAGGCCATCAGAAGATGGAAAGATCTCCCATGCTCATAGATAGGCAGCATCAACATAATAAAAATGGCTATCCTACCAAAAGCAATATACAAATTCAATGCAATTCCTATCAAAATACCAACACAAATCTTTATAGACCTGGAAAAAGCAATTCTCAACTCCATATGGAATAACAAAAACCCAGAATAGCTAAATCAATCCTGTACAATAAAAAAACATCTGGAGGTATCACCATCCCAGATTTCAAGCTGTACTACAGAGCATTAGTCATAGAAACACCATGGTACTTGTATAGAAAGAGACCAGTGTATCAATGGAATCGAATGGAAGGCCCAGAAATGAGCCCACATACTTATGGTCACTTAATTTTTGGCAAAGAGCCCAAAACCTTACAATAGAAAAAGGACAGTATCTTCAACAAACGGTACTGCACCGACTAGATGTCCACCTGTAAAACAATGAAATCAGGCCCATACTTATGACCTTGCACAAAACGTAAATCCAAGTGGATCAAAGACCTTAACATAAGGCTGGACACACTAGAAGAGAAAGTGGGAAAAACCCTCAAACTCATTGGCACAGGTAACAACTTCCTGAACAGAACACCAACAGCTCAGGATCTAAGACAAACAATCAATAAAGGGGACCTCATGAAACTGAAAACCTTCTGTAAGGCAAAAGACACTGTCATTCGAACAAAACGGCAGCCTACAGATTTGGAAAGTAATCTTCACCAACCCCACATCTGACAAAGGGCTAATATCCAAAATTTAAAAAGAACTCAAGAAATTAAATGCCAAGAAACCAAATAACCCAATCAAAAAATGGGAGAAGGAGCTAAACAGAGAATTAACAAAGGAGGAATTCCTAAAGGCTGAGAGACAGTTGCATAAATGCTCAGCATCCTTAATCATCAGAGAAATGCTACTCAAGATGACTATGAGATTCCATCTCACACTTGTTAGAATGGCTAAGATCAAAAGCTCATATGACAGCATATTCTGGTGAGGGTATGGAGAAAGGGGAACCCTCATCCATTGGTGGTGGGAGTCCAACCACTATGGAGGTAAGTCTGGCATTATCTTAGAAAGCTTGGAATAGCTCTGCTTCAAGACCCAGTTATACCACTTCTGGGTATACACCCAAATGACTCCTCACCGAATCATAAGGAAATTTCCTCATGTATGTTCATAGCAGCTTTAATTGTGATAGATAGAAACTGGAAACAACCCATATGTCCCTCAACCGAGGAATGGATTAAAAAACTGTGGTATATCTACTCAATGGAATACTACTCACCTAGCAGAAACAACGAAATCATGCAATTTGCAGCCAAATGAATGGAACTAGAGAAGCTCATCCTGAGTAAGCTCACCCAGACCCAGAAGGATGCACATGGCATCTATTCACTTATAGTTGGATTTTAGCCATATAGTACAAATAACTATACTACAACCAATGCACCAAAGGGAACATGAACATAGACTTTTTTCTGTCAATGAGACACTTTTCCCTTATAGGCCCCCAATGTATGAGGAGGCTCTTGGCCCTCATATGCCTCCTGAACTGGTGTGGGGAACTGTTATGTAGGGACACTCGACTCCAGAGGAGTGGGATGGAAGGAATGGGGTAGAAGTGAGAAGGTGTGACTGGGAGGGGTGGAAAGAGGACACTATGATGGAGATGTAACCTGAAGTAATAAATAAATAAATTTAAATTAAAAAAGAAGCAAATAAACAAGATGAAAGAAAAAACACATGATTATCTCACTAGATGCAGAAAAAGCATTTGATAAAAATCCAACACCCCTTCATGCTAAAAGCTCTGGAGAGAAGGGGAATACAAGGACCATATCTGGAAATAATAAAGGCAATATACAGCAAGCCAGTAGCCAACATCAAAGTAAATGGAGAGAAACTTTAAGCATTTCCTCTAACCTAAGGGACAAGACAAGGATGCCCACTTTCGCCATATGTCTTCAATATAGTACTTGAAGTTCTTGCTAGAGCAATAAGACAACTAAAAGAGATCAAGGGTATACAAATTGGACAAGAAGGAGTCAAATTATCCCTATTTGCAGACGATATGATAGTATACAAAAACAACCCCAAAAATTCCACCAGAGAACTCTTACAGCTGATAAACACCTTCAGCAAGGTGGCTGGATACAAAATTAACTCAAAAAAAAAATCAGAAGCCCTTCTATATACAACAAACAAATGGACTGAGAAAGAAATAAGGGAAACAACCCCCTTCACAATAGCCACAAACAATATAAAAAAACCTGGGAGTAACTCTAACCAAGCAAGTAAAGGACCTGTACAACAAGAACTTCAAGCCGCTGAAGAAAGAAATGGAAGAGGCCTTCAGAAGATAGAAAGACCTCCCATGCTCATGGATAGGTAGGATCAACATAATAAAAATGGCCATCCTACCAAAAGCAATATATAGATTCAATGCAATTCCTATCGAAATACCAACACAATTCTTTATAGACCTGGAAAGAGCTATTATCGATTTCATATGGAACAACAAAAAACCCAGAAGAGCTAAATCAATCCTATACAATAAAAAAACATCTTGAGGTATCACCATCCCAGATTTCAAGCTGTACTACAGAGCAATAATAGTAAAAACAGCATGGTATTGGTATAGAAACAGACCAGTAGATCAATGGAATCGAATTAAAGACCCAGAAATGGACCCACACACCTATGGCCACCTAATTTTTCACAAAGAAGCCAAAACGCCACAATGGAAGAATGACAGCATCTTCAACAAATGGTGCTGGTCCAACTGGATGTCCACTTGCAAAAGAATGAAATTAGACCCATACTTGTCACCTTGTACAAAACTTAAATCCAAGTGGATCAAAGACCTTAACATATGGCCGGTCACACTAAATCTACTACAAAAAAAAAAAAAAAAAAGTGGGAAAAATCGTTGAACTCATTGGCACAGGTGAAAACTTCCTGACGAGAACACCAACAGCTCAGGACCTGAGACCAACAATCAATAAATGGGATCTCATGAAACTGAAAAGCTTCATTAAGGCAAAAGACATGGTCATTCGTACAAAACGGCAGCCTGCAGACTGGGAGAAAATCTTCTCCAACCCCACTTCTGACAGAGGGCTAATATCCAAAATCTACAAAGAACTCAAGAGATTAAATGCCAAGAAACCAAATAATCCAATCAAAAAATGGGGGACGGAGCTAAATAGAGGATTCACAAAGGAGGAATCCCTAATGGCCGAGAGACACCTAAAGAAATGCTCAATCCTTAATCATTAGAGAAATGCAACTCAAGAAGACTCTGAGATTCCATCTCACACCTGTCAAAATGGCTAAGATCAAAAGCTCAAATGACAGGACATGCTGGTGAGGAATCCTCCTCCATTGCTGGTGGGAGTGCAGGCTTTTGCAACCACTATGGAGGTCAGTATGGTGATATCTTAGAAATCTGGGAATAGCTTTGCCTCAGGACCCAGCCATACCACTTCTGGGTATACATCCAAATGACTCCTCACCGAATCATAGGGAAGTCTCCTCATCTATGTTCAATAGCAGCCTTATTTGCAATAGCTAGAAACTGAAAACAACCCAGATGTCCCTCAACTGAAGAATGGATTAAAAAACTGTGGTACATATATACAATGGAATATTACTCAGCTATGAAAAACAATGAAATTATGCAATTTACAACCAAATGGATGGAACTAGAGAAGCTCATCCTGAGTGAGCTAACCCAGACTCAGAAGGATGCACATGGCATCTATTCACTTATAGTAGGATTTTAGCTATATAGTACAGGATATCTGTACTACAACCAACACACCAAAGGGAACATGGACATAGACTTTTTTTTTTCTTTTTCCTTTATTTTTTGTTGTTGTTGTTTGTTTTTGTGTGTTTGTGTGTTTATTGGTCTGTTTTTTAGTTTTCCCTTCCTAGCAAGGAGACACCTTTCACTGGCGGTACTGCCTCGTAGGCCCCCAGTGTATGAAAAGGCTCTTGGCCCTCATATGACTCCTGAACTATGGTGAGGGACTGTTATATAGGGACACTCCACCTCAGAGGAACAAGAGGGAAGGATTAGGGGGTAGAGGATGGGAGGGTAGGGGCTGGGAAGGGGGGATAGAGGACAATATGATGGAGATGTAACCTGAAGCAACAAATAAATAAATTTATTAATTAAAAAAAGCAGGTAACAATTTTAAAACACTGTAAATAAATTAAAGGTTACAGCTGTTCAACCTGGTTTTATACACCTCCAAGAGTCAAAAAAACTTAGAGCTAAGGTAAAATGCATGAAATGTGTGATGTTAGCCCATGCGTTTAACTTCAGCAGAGATGGGAGGAGCACTATAGAGTCAGTTGTCATATAAATTCTAGAGTTACAAGGAACAGGGTGGTGATGGTACTCACCCTTAATCCCATCATTCAAGAGGAATACACCCTTAATCCCAACACACTAGAGACAGAAACAAGCAGATCTCAGAGCTCAAGGTCAGCCTGATACAAAACAAGCTCTAAATAGAGAAAAACTTCGATCCAGGGGTGGTTGAGCACATCTTTAATCCCTTCAGATGGGAACCACAGGTCTTTGATCCCAATACTTAGAATGCAGAGACAGACACATAGGATTTGGAAGGATTTAAGTTTAAAAGCTACTTACAAAAGGCATGCTCAATGCAAACAAATTGTCCTTTGAGATCTCAAAATATATATACTAAAAGTTTGTTTAGCTCCAGAATAAAAAAAAAAAAATCTCTTCTTTAGTCCAGATTGAAAGATAATACTTTATATATTGTCAAAAAACCAAATTTGCTTCAGGAGAAATATTACCTGACCCCCCCCCAAAAAAAAAAGGTAATTGTCCCAGAGTTAGGATTAGGGCAGGGCTCTG
>CAJQZJ010032660.1:4791423-4832395 GCA_907164525.1 Lophiomys imhausi | reverse complement strand
TTTTTGAAGAGGCCCTATCTATCTCTTATATTAGGGTAAGCAGATGTTGCTTGTCTCTTAGCAGGTTTATTTCTGATTAGCTTAGCAAGTAACTATAATAGGCTGTCATAGTACCTAACTGAATGACCGGCTTGCATAACCATTAGTTTGCATTTCTTAATTATCCTAAACAATTTATGACAATTAGTAAAAAAAGGCCGAAACATCCATTTCATTTTTTTTCTTTACCTCCTAACCCTTCCATCCCATTTCTCTGGGGCGGGGTGTCCTTATATAACAGTCCCTCATCTCAGTTAAGAGGTCGTATGAGGGCCAAGAGCCTCCTCATTTATTGGGGGTCTATGAAGCAGTACCATCAGTGAAAAGTGTCTCGTTGCCCAGGAGAGAGAACTACTAAACAAACAAACCAATAAGCAGACAATAGATAAAAAAGACTAAAAAATAGAAAAAAATGTAACTAATATATAAAAAATAAATAAAAAATAAAATTAAAAATAAGAAGACTATGTCCAAGTTCCCTTTGGTGTGTTAGTTGTAGTATTGATACCTTCTACTATATAGCTAAAATCCTACTATAAGTGAATAGATGCCATATGTGTCCTTCTGAGTCTGGGTTAGTTCACTCAGGATGAGCTTTTCTAGTTCCATCCATTTGGCTGCAAATTGCATAATTTCATTGTTCCTGATAGCTGAATAATAATAAGGGAAACAACCCCCTTCACAATAGCCACAAACAACATAAAATACCTGGGGGTAACTCTAACCAAGCAAGTAAAGGACCTGTACAACAAGAACTTCAAGCCCTTGAAGAAAGAAATGGAAGAGGCCTTTAGAAGATGGAAAGATCTCCCATGCTCATGGATAGGTAGGATCAACATAATAAAAATGGCCATCATGGGCTGGAGAGGTGGCTCAGAGGTTAAGAGCACTGGCTGTTCTTCCCAAGGTCCTGAGTTCAATTCCCAGAAACCACATGGTGGTTCACAGCCATCTACATTGAGATCTGCCTGGGCATATATGTAGAGCAAATACTGTATACATAATAAATAAATAAATGCTTTAAAAAATGGCCATCATACCAAAAGCAATATATAGATTCAATGCAATTCCTAACAAAATACCAACACAATTTTTTATAGACTTGGAAAGAGCTAGCCTCAATTTCATATGGAACAACAAAAAGCCCAGAATAGCTAAATCAATCCTGTACAATAAAAAAAAAAAAACATCTGGAGGTATTACCATCCCAGATTTCAAGCTGTACTACAGAGCAATAGTTGTAAAAACAGCATGGTATTGGTATAGAAACAGACCAGTAGGTCAATGGAATCGAATTGAAGATCCAGAAATAGACCCACACACTTATGGTCACCTAATTTTTGACAAAGAAGCCAAAATGGCACAATGGATGGAGGACAGCATCTTCAACAAATGGTGCTGGTCCAACAGGATGTCCATTTGTAAAAGAATGAAATTAGACCCATATTTTTAACCCTGTACAAAACTTAAGTCCAAGTGGATAAAAGACCTTAACATCAGACCGGTCACACTAAATCTACTAGAAGAAAAAGTGGGAGAAACCCGTGAACTCATTGGCACAGGCAACAACTTCCTGAACAGAACATCAACAGCTCAGGACTTGATATCAACAATCAATAAGTGGGACCTCATGAAACTGAAAAGCTTCTGTAAGGCAAAGGACACTGTCATTCGAACAAAATGGCAGCCTACAGACTGGGAGAAAATCTTCACCAACCCCACATCTGACAGAGGGCTAATATCCAAAATCTACAAAGAACTCTAGAAATTAAATGCCAAGAAACCAAATAATCCAATCAAAAATGGGGGACAGAGCTAAATAGAGAATTCACAAAGGAGGAATCCCTAATGGCTGAGAGACACTTGAAGAAATGCTCAACATCCTTAATCATCAGAGAAATGCAACTCAAGACGACTCTGAGATTCTATCTCACACCTGTCAGATGGCTAAGATCAAAAGCTCAAATGAAAGCACATGCTGGCGAGGGTGTGGAGAAATGGGAACCCTCCTCCATTGCTGGTGGGAATGCAGGCTTGTGCAACCACTATGGAGGTCAGTCTGTCGATATCTTAAAAAACTTGGTATAGCTCTGCCTCAAGACCCAGCCATACCACTTCTGGGTATACACCCAAATGCCTCTTCACGGAATCATAACGAAGTTTCCTCATCTATGTTTAAAGCAGCCTTATTTGTAATAGCTAGAAACTGGAAACAACCCAGATGTCCCTCAAACGAAGAATGGGTCAAAAAACTGTGGTACGTCTATACAATGGAATATTATTCAGTTATCAGGAACAATGAAATTATGCAATTTGCAGCCAAATGGATGGAACTAGAAAGGCTCATCCTGAGTGAACTAACCCAGACTCAGAAGGACACATATGGCATCTATTCACTTATAGTAGGATTTTAGCTATATAGTAGAAGGTATCGATAATACAACTAACACACCAAAGGGAACTTGGACATAGACTTCTTATTTTTAATTTTTATTCTTTATTTTTTATATATTATTTATATTTTTTTCTATTTTTTAGTCTTTTTTATCTATTGTATGCTTATTGGTTTGTTTGTTTAGTAGTTCTCTCTCCCGGGCAACGAGACACTTTTCACTGATGGTACTGCTTCGTAGATCCCCAATGAATGAAGAGGCTCTCGGCCCTCATACGACCTCTCAACTGAGATGAGGGACTGTTATATAAGGACACCCCACCCCAGAGAAATGGGATGGAAGGGTTAGGAGGTAAAGAAAAAAATGAAATGTGATGTTTCAGCCTTTTACTACTAATTGTCATAAACTGTTTAGGGTAATTAAGAAATGCAAACTAATGGTTATGCAAGCTGGTCATTCAGTTAGGTACTATGACAGCCTATTATAGTTACTTTCTAAGCTAATCAGAAATAAACCGGCAAGAGACAAGCAACATCTGCTTACCCTAATATAAGAGATAGATAGGGCCTCTTCAAAAACCTCAAGGGATCTGAAGAATATGGCATTCAAAGATGTTTTCGTAATTTTAGATTTTTTTTATGTCAAGACATATCAACCACTGACTGCACCCCCTATTCTCCTCCAAGTAGAAGATGAGCATTGAAGAATCTCCAGTGGGAGATGATTGAATTAATCACAAGCCTATCTCTTAGTAGGAAAAGCCCCTTGCCCCAACTGTAGACAGAATGCTGTACAAAAAGGACAAAACCTAGAAGCAGGTAAGTTGACAGCCTAGCTCTGCCAAGACAGGGTAGGTAAGTCCTTCATAACCCCTGCTCTCCAATCAATGTCTGTCAGAGAAACGGGGCCAAACGACTGAAGATAAATGCTGTAATGTATGGAGAGAAAATGGGAACTGTACAGGCAGCCTCTGGTATGTCATTTCTTAGTTTGGGAAGCTGCAGGCCCTGTACTTCCTATAAAATCAGATATATTTATCCCTCTCAGGTCTCTGAGGTGGTTGAAGAACAGATAGGTAGAGTCTCATAATTAAATTTTGAGTTGTTTAGGAGTCAAGAGAGTGTTATACATCTAAGAAGATACTTTTAAAATTGTGTTGCAAGTTAGTATGAATGTTGAGTCAGATATAGAACTTTAAACTCATGGAGATGTCTAGATAGTAGAATGTTAAAGTCAGGTACCAAATACATATGGACTGGTCATTGGGAATGTACATTAAGCCATATAACCCTCATAACTGTGGCCTAATTACCTCTGTTGTACTGTATTGTATTTGTTATTATAAGAGAAAGAGCCATCTGTTGGACTGAAAGCGGAAACTGTAGGGGGAAATAAGATATATCTTAAACTTAAAAGAAAAAAAAAGGGAAGAGGATGAGGATGGGGGGGTTGAGGGTTGGAATTTGGGACTGGAGGGGGAATAGGGAGGGGACTACGATTGAGATGTAACTTGAAGAAATAAAAAATAAAGAAAAAAAAGCACCAGAGGTGAGGGGGTCCCCAGGTGAGAGGAGTGTGGTAGGGAGATGTTGAAGTGCCAAGTAATTAAGAAGTAACATGTGCCATCTACCAGCCCTTAGGCTGCACCAGCCCTGAGACAATAAGAATCAGCAGTAAGAAGACTCAGCAGTGAACTTAGAACTGCCAAGGAAACAGGAGACAAAGCCACCACGTGAGAGGAAGAGTCAGAGACTTCCTTCCTTCCTTCCTTCCTTCCTTCCTTCCTTCCTTCCTTCCTTCCTTCCTTTCTTTCTTTCTTCTTTCTTTTTTTATTTCTTTATGTTTATTTATTACTTCAGGTTACATCTCCATCACAATGCCCTCTTTCCACCCCTCCCAGTCTGACTTTCCCATCCTCACCACCTCTGGAGTGGAGTGCCCCTACATATCAGTCCCCCGCCCCAGTTCAGCAGTCATATTAGGACCAAGAGCCTCCTTAAACACTGGGGAGCACCACTAGGGCAAAGTGTTTCACTGACAGGTAACACAGTCTATCTTTCGATACAGAGACTCTTGACATAAACCAGCTCAAGAAGGCTGGAAAAAAGCCATGGCATAGAACCTGGTGAGAGAAAGTTCGTTGAGACCAGGTACTAAAGACATCTATCCAGGGGCCCAAAAACTGCAGAGGAAGTGAATGAGACACAAGCAGACAAATGGAGTTCTAAGGCCATGGTGAGGACCTCAAAAGCAGGCAAGAGGATAATCCCTGTCATGTGAGTGTGAGACATAGTCCCAGACAAGCAAATTAGCCCCAGAAAGTCCTTGAAGCCCAGCGAGGCCTGGAAGCTAAAGACTAAGCCTCAAGGTGCAGCAGCTGACCTGAAGGGGTTCAGCTAGTTCAAAAGGCAGCCTGATGTGGACAGGGTTGGTTGACTGAAGCCATTCCCAGCTTCAGCAGGCTGTACATACAAGCTGGTGAGTGATGCTAGGCCTTGATCCTGAGGAGAAAGGCTCAAACCTAGGCTTAAATAAACTGCTGTGAGTGAACTTTGAGCCAGACTACTGAGTGACTGTTTTTGGTGTTCCTGTAGATGGACAGCAAACCAAGTTGTCCTCATGGACCTTCACTAGATGGTCTTAATATCCTTTCAAAAGGGTTAAAGTAGGATTAAGTGTTATTGGGTATTAATTGTTAGTTATAGATTATTAGGTATTGATAAATATAGATTAATACAAATTTCATTTACAGAGTAGGAACAGACAGAAATCTCTATGGATACATAGGACAAAGCAACCAGGTTAGGCAAAAATTATTGAAATGAGAGCTCTATAACTCCTCAACTCCACCCTTAGAGGGTGGCTGTAAGTGAAGACATTACAAATGTTTGTTGAATGACTACAAAATGAATGAGTAGGTTTTTGTGTTTCTTCTGGACCTAATAGTTTATTTACTTATGTAATAAGTTATCTCTTTCAGTCTCCTGGGATTGTTCAGAGGGTCCCTGTAAATGCTTTGAGTAAAGACATAACTATTTCAGGTGATAGAACTTAATTGTAATTAATGCTGAGTCCTTTAACTGGACAATGTGTAGACAGTGAGAGATTTGGAACACTCATTCACAAATAAGATATCTTTATAAAACCCCTCCCTCAAGGCTAGGGATCTATGTGGAAGAAGGGGAAAAGAGTGTAAGAGCCAGATGTAGTGGACAATTCAAAGGAAATAATGTTTTCTAGACGCAACATGCCTGATGCACATATGAACTCACAGAGATTATAACATCATGCACAAGACCTGAACAAACTCATTCAAAACAAAATCCCAGAACAGAGAAGTGGACACAAAGTCCCACACTTAACCAAGAAGCTACTTTCCATTAATAGCTGCCTGGAGAGGGAAAATTAGTTTGCTGCAATGGAATCACACAAGGTTTATCAGCTGCACCCCAGAGCAGGCCCCGTGCTCAGGAGTTATTGGGCAACACAAAAGAGACTCCCTGACTTTTGTGTATGGCTTTGTTATTGTTTGTTTTATTTGTAAGAGAGAGGAAGAATGTGAAGTTGACTGAGTGGGGAATGAGGATCAAGGAGGAGTTGGAGGAAGAAAAAGAATATAACCAAAATATATTTTCTGAAATTTTTTAAAAATATAAATATGGATGGTGCTTCATTTTATTAAATTCTGTTTTCTCCACCACCATTTTAAATAAAGTCTGTGTTCTACACAACACATAGGTCTCTTTCAAGCCCATGTGATGAAGAATTTAAGGGTAGGGAGCCAAACGGAGCAGAATAAGACCCTGGGCAGCATCTCTTGGAGTTACTGTCCAGTTAGCTACATTAGATTTTCCTCAACTCCTTGTGGAAACCACATGCAGTGCACACTTGACAACAGTCACAGGAGCCCACATAAAAGAGCACAGACACTGGTGTCCCTCCCATTTATTTTGTTCCTTTGGTGGTGGCAGTAACTTGTAAGATTAGGGCTGCGAACAATTCCTTGGGGAACTTTGAGAATGTCTCTAAGAAAAAGGCAGAGGGGCCTTTTACATCAGGTACATTTTGTTTCCTAGACTTTTCTTGGATGTCATTTCACATCTCCTGTGGCAAACTCTTTCCTTCAATGTATAAGACATGTTTATTCTTGTAGGATTTCAGTTCACAGCTATAGAACCCAATCTGGTCAGTGCACCCTGAATCTGGGCATGTCCTTCATTGCTTGTATGATTTCCCAGATATAATCTACAATATATGCCAGACAATTGTGTCTAAATTGGTCTGTCCTGGGAAAGTTCTAGGAAATGGTTTCTCTGTTAATATTTACTATTTGTTTACTGACATTTATTTACATGTCTTTCTGATCATGCTTTTCTGATCTCCAAAGAACCTTTCTTGGATCATTGTTTTCTCTGTTATATTTGTATATAAAAGTACACTGAAACTGAAGTAAGATGATCTACATCATTAGACTGTAGTCTACCCCATTCTTTAAGGTCCTCAAATCCCAAGTCTTGCTGACATATTTGTATAAGTTAATGAAAATAAACACAGAGCACTGGCAGAAAGGATGCGCAAACATCTTCATAAATGGTTTGTCACTCATATTTTTGGGCATTCTTGGCAGTGAGCAAGGTTGGTCTCCAAAGATGAAAGGTGTAATACAGAGTTTGGCAATGTAAATGCATAGTCAAGGTTTATATTCTTTGTGAACATTTGGAAAACTGTACTTGATCTTAAATGAAGTTGTTCATCCCAGCCTTCTTGGGGACTTGTTTCCTTATTGGTCTCCTGTGGGATGTTGTAGCCTATGTTCATAAGGACCTATCAAAGTTCTGCCCACCTGAGAATTGTGCTTCTTTTGTGAAGAATGTTAAAGGCATGACCTCAGCTTTTCAGTTTTCTCTGGAGACTCAAGTGATCATAGGTTCTGGGTTGTGATGGAACATTGTGCTACTGCCATTTTCCTACTTATCCAAAGGTCTATTCTTGGGGTAATCATCAATTCCTTCATGTGTAGTATCTTAGCCAAGATATCTAGACCCTAAAAATTGTGCTAAGATCATTACAGTCAGCAAGAATGTGGTGATCAGTAACTGTAGAGGGATTGGCCTCCTCATCTGAGTGTCTAATCTTAGGAAGAGCCTTCTGATTAGCACTCTCATATAAGACAAGCTTCTGAAGAATATCATCACTCCTGAAGAAGAGACCACTATTTTGGATCAGACCAATATCAACTTTGTAGTTGATTCTGGCAATAAAAATTTGTTCTTCATCTCCCACTGACCACCCACTGACTCTCATATCATTGACCACACAGTCCTTTTTTCCACATGGTAGCAGAAATGTCCCACCAGCATTATTTTGAATTAGTAGTTGTTTTAGATGGCACGGTGGAGTCCATTATTGCTACTTGCCAGATCTGCATATCATACATCCCAGAGGAGGTGGTTCAGGCCTACTGTTTTGTTCCTATGGTATCCAAGACCAACAAAGGGAAATAACAATACTGAGTGGACTTTCATAACTTTAGTAAGACAGTGGAGATGGAGATCCTTCAGTAGGCCATGTACCTTTATAATGAGAAAGATACCAGAGCTAAGATGAAGAAAGGCTATGACAATCTTAACTTTGTCTTGACAGAAGTTAATGAAACAGATGACACCTAAATGAAGCAGTGGCTTTTCCACCTTCCATGAACCTAATGACTAGCTGAGTTCTGACGCAACTGATAGTTCATGTCATGAAAGCAGATAAGAACCTGTAAAATCTACCATCACAGTCACTCCAAACCCTATGTTGAAAACTCTACAAGACTCATAATTCTATGAGGCTGCAGTGGTAAGCATACAAAAGACTCATGAATGATACTAGCATATGGAAGCCATAAGAGCTCACTTGCAATCTTCATTATGACTGTGTGAGCTCATACAGTGATGATGGGAAAAAAACATCCAAAATCTCCTAACAGGCAATGAAGATACTTCAGAAGATTCCTGGAAGAAGTCAGAAGCTTTATATAGATCAAATGAGCCATATTTCTTGTTTGATTCTATGGATCATAAAGATGTCAATTTCATCTTAAAGTAAACTTTTATCAATGGAAGATCTGTTGTATGAGTTGGGGGAAATGACCCAAACCAATCATTGACAATAAGAGGCTGTTATACAAAGAGTAACTTAAGGCTTTAACCTTCTCAAGCTCTGGTGTTTTGAGGCTTTTGTCTGAGTCTGAGTTACATGTCTCAGAAGGGATAAGGTAGCTTTGCACACATCTGAACCCAAGGTAGAGAGGAACAGGAAGCCCCAACAAGCTTTATGGTGTATCTAGATGCTGCAGTCCATATAAAATTTGGCCTGAATGATCTCCTGTGGTACATTAAACAGAGGCCAAGTCTATTCTCTAGACATTGACATAGGATGTCTCATAGACATCCTCCTGCTAAGGAAAATGTTTGAATTGAACATGTTGGTGAGGAGACTGGAAAGATGTTTTGTTTGTAAAATGCTTGTTGTGCAAGCATAAAGACCTGGGTTTGGATTTACAACAATTATATAAAAATCATGTCCCACAATGCTAATACTGGGAGGTGGAGAAAGAAGGATGTCTGGGACTTGCTGGCCATCTGAGTGGGTGAAGTACAGGTTCAGTGAGAGATTGTTTTTTAAAAAATAAGGTGAAGCAACTGAAGAGAAGGGTCAGTAATTAAAAGCACTGTGGCTGCTCTTACAGAGAACCTGGGTTTGATTCCTGGCTCCAACAGAGTGTTTCACAACTGTCTGTAACTCAAGTTTCACAGCATCTGATGTTATTTTCTGGCCTCCATGGACACCAGGTGCATAGACATACATGCAAGCAAAACATTATACACATAAACTTTAAATAAATAAAGTGGAGAATGACTTAGAATGACTCAGAAAGAAATGTATGTCAACATCTGATCTACTCTCACACACACACATGCACACGCACATACACGCACGCACAAGCTGTGGTGATATTCTTTCACTATTCAATGAGTGGGTTATGTGGACCCAGGTCTATTAAAAGATATTTTATTCCTTGATCTTTCAAGATGGTACTGAAAGATATAGAGTGATGATGCACAGCTTTAATCTCAGAATTCAGAAGGCAGAGACAGTTGGATCTGTGATTTCGAATCCAGCCTGGTCCATGGAGGAGTTCCAGGACAGTCAGGGCTGTTACACAGAGAATTCCTGTCTTAAAAAAACAAACAAACAAAACAAAACAAAACAAATGTCAATATGGTACTGAGGACTGTGAAAACAGTCATTCTGGAAGGGGGTTTGATGGTAATATTGAATGGTTCTTGTGTTTCTCTGCCTAGTGCTTGAACTGAAACTCTAGGTATGAAGGAGGAGGGAATGAGATACTACTTCATAGTCAGAATGTTGCTATTCTCTTGTTCCTGAAGGTCATCCCTACATCCTCCAAAAGGGAAAAAATTCAACAGGAGAATTTACTTTGATGGAAGGTTCTAATGTGAATCTCTTGATTGTTTATTTCCCTTACTGGTATTATTCTGCATATACCTTGAAAAAAGTGGAATTTAAAACTATTCATAAATCAAAATAATTTTTGTGTGTGATTAATAAATTTTTGAAACTACACAAACAAAAAATACATTGTATACATATAGGAATTCTCAAAGAAACAATAAAAGTAAGCACAAATGGTTCAAACAACAACTAAAGCCAACAACCAAAATTTAAAAAGCTAAATACAAACCAAAACAAAATAAAACATGTATAGCAAACAAAACTAAAAACCAGAGGGAAGTTCTGAATCTGTCTCCATGAAATTTGAAATTAGATATGTTTATCAGTCATCTCTGAAAGATACCCAGAATTGAATATATGTAAATATATACATATGCACAAATTTAAGTCAGATAAAATCCAGCACAGAGAAGAGAAAGTAGGCTCAAAGTCCCACTCCTAACCAAGACACCCAAACAGACATAGGCACACACACACACACATACAAACAATTATACTCAACATACATGTACACACATGTATACTCATGTACATATACACATGTACATAAATATACACACACATGTACACACAAGCAAGTATAAATACATGCACATGTCTATACACATACACACAAACATACATACCCTATGTACATATACATACATAACACATATGTGTACACATATACATGAACATACATACATATATATACCCTATACATATATAGACACATATACATATATATGCACATACACATAATATACATATGAATGCTCACATGTACATCCCCCACATACACATAAGTACCTGCATATACACACATACACATACACAGATGAGCTGTATTGCCATCTATCAACATCCAATTATTTGTTTCTATTTTTTATTTTTAAATAATTCCAAGTTTCTGTGAGATTGGTTAAGCTACTTGCTTAAGTTGCCACTTGCCCCCCAAAGTACTAAAATTGACACACACTCCCAGCTCTTTCTGATAATACCTGACTCCTCCTACGAAGCTTTGGCTTCCCTTTCTCCTCCTACATTAGAGCTATGTAATTGGCCTCTGCATGTACAGGTCCTGTCTTAGTTAGGGTTTCTATAGCTATGGTGAAACTCAAGGTCAAAATTCAAGACAGGAATCTGGAGGTAAGAACTGCCATTTACTGCCTTGCTCCTCCTACTTTTCATAAGTCCCAGAACCACTTGCCCAGTGGTGCACCACCCATTATGGACTAGACCCTTCACATCAATCATGAATTAAGAAAATGGAACACAGACATGACTATAGAGTGATCTAATGGGAGTAATTTCTCAATTAATTAAATTGAGTTCTCTGAGATGACTCTGGCTTGTGTCCAGTTGACAAAAACTAGCTAGTATAATCTCCACCCACCAAGGGGAATCATAAATAATCATAAATTATTCAGAGAAAAGTATTGTGCCTGTCCTAAACATGCAGAGACTTTTCCTTGTCATTATTTTCTATAAGATACAGTATAGTTATTTATGTAGCATTTATATTGTTTCTGTATTACAAACAATCTAAAGATTCTTTAAAGTATATGTGAGGAGATGTGTAGGTTATAATCAAATAACATTTAATACAAGAGATTTGAGCTTCTGTAGATTTTGTCCCCAATTTCCTGTGTATCCTGATGTGCCCTTACTGCATTGTTCTACTGTCTCTTCCTATCCTGCTACTCATATGCCATTTTGCCTTTGCACATTTCAGTTCCTTAAGCTCATCTTCAGTGTAGATGCTAGTAGTAGTTCTGCAATAATATGGAGACTTTGACTTTATTTCTGTTCAGGTATCAGTGTGGAAACTGCTACTACTTATGAAGCCTTCTAGTGAACCAACACTTCGTTTCTATCCCCAGTCATGGAGGCAGTTTCTTCTAGCTGTGACTGTGTGATCCTTTTCTTGGTCACCAGTGAGGGGTAACTGTGGACAACCTCATCATGCCAACGTTCTCAGAGAGAGGTAGACCTTAACACTACCACCACCCCAGGGCATATAGCACATTTCTTAGGAATTATCTTGAAAGTCACAGTCCTATTCTCCACCAACCAGCCAAAGGCATGTCCAACCATGTTTAACCTAAGGTTGGAAGGAAGCTCTGTATCCTTCCCAATAGGTTGCCTAGCCAGTCAGTAATAACTCTTTGCATTTGGGGAAGGATATTGGTCTACCACTGATTGAGAAGCATCACACACAGCCTACTGAACTCAAGACTAAGAAAACAACCATGCACTTGTCAGTACAACTTGGGCATAAAGGAAAGAACACATAAGGATATTGTTTATCTGGTTATTTTCTCATTCTCAGCATTGAAATCAGCCTATCAGAAGCAATGTATTAGACCTTCCTCCAACAGCCACGTGTAGCCTTGGTCATACAGATAGTGCAGAGATCCCCATGCTATTAACCAAGTCGATTCCCACCCTTCTGGAAAAAAAGAAAAAAAAACAGGTTATACATCTCTTCTTTTGAGGAGTCAACTGAGAATTTAGCTTTCCTGGTTTCCCTAGTGCTTATCAGTGAGCACAGGGACCTCTGTGCCCCATACACTCTTCCTTCCTTACATTTGTACTTTTTGGCTTTTAAGACCAAATTGGCATTGAATTCATGATTCTCCTTCCTTAGCCTTCAGAATGATGGGATTAGAGACAACTGATAATTATTTTTTCATTTTTATAACAGAGTTTTTCTCATGATGGTAGTTTATCTCATATTGTCGCTCCCTGAATAAAAATATTTTAATATTTTGATACATGTTATGCTAGAATTATTTTCTTGTACTACAAAATATTATACAAACTTTTTCTTAAAAAATATAGTTATGTTTTGCTTATATTATTTTTGTTGTTAAAAAATATACGAGGTGATGTGAGTATGGTGCACTGAAGAACATTAGCCTAGCATACAAAAGCTTTAGGTACACACACACTCACACATGCACACATATACCACACACACACCACATGCACCACACACATACACACACACACATAATTTTTCTGACACAAATGTTCTTACATATAATTATTTCAATAAAAAATAAGTGGAAAGAAATTTTTATGACAGTTTCTGCCCTGCCACCAATTTTACTAAAAAATGATAATGTGGTATTAATTTTTCAATAAAAATACTACATATATCTTACTGGAGAAATGATTCCTTCATAATAATACATACATAGAAGTGAGATTTCTGAATGAAAAGGTGATTAAATATTTTTTGTAATTTGGATTATCAAACATGTATCATAAATATAATACTAGTTAAAGTTTGCATTTGGATTTTTGTTGCTGTTGTTAAATTTTTGTCCCAATTTTACCCTCCTGTACTGATTATTTATTATATTATCCATGAAAGATTCAGATGAGAAAAGTGAAGTGACATTACATGCCTGAACGTTTCCTGTAACAGTCATCACATACGAACTGGGTCACAATTGCATAGTGTGTCCTTCGGCTCTCTGGAGTGAGTTCTTGGCAAGCTCTTTGGGTTCTTAAGTAAGACAAGTACTCTGGATATGAAGAACAATAAAGCACAGATTTCCTTTTCCTCCAAAACATTAGGAATCCCACAGGTTAAAAGCTGCAGTTCTCTACAGTCACCACTAAGTGTCAGGCAGGGAACAGTCTGTTGCACACATGCTTTTTCAGCCCAGACTTCCAGCCTTTTGTATGGGCAAATGTTCAGTAAAGGACCCATGAAGAAAGCCCCAGATGATTCTTAGTACCATCCAACTTTATATGCTGAGCTGAAAACTGATCTGATGTTTTCTTCTTAAAAGTTAAAAAATAGGTTTTTTTTTTTATTTACAAAAATGTTGGTCATATGCATTTTTTTCCTGATCAGTTACTTAGCATTTAATCACCTTTCATTATAATATTTATATTTCTAACAATGGGCACCATAAAATATGCTTGGATTAATGTAATAAAAAGCTCAATACCCCAGATTACAAAGTAATTGTCTACAATAAAATATTCATTGAACTCTACAGATACCCAAATCCACAGATCCTCAAGTTCTTTGTGTCTGCAAATAGTACAGACATAACCCACTACCATGTTACCTCTGTATTATCTCTGTTACTTAGCACTATGTAAATTTGTGCTGTATTGTTTAAGCAATATTGTCAAGAAAAAAATCTGTGCACAACAATGCCTTTATTTAACACTTTTGAATTCAGTTAATAGAATCTATGGATACAGAATGTAATGCGGTTTCCCTGAAGAGTGTACATCCATAGTCCAGTATAATTTGTATCACTATAAGAAGCCAGCTGTGTATAGACAGAAACTCATGAAATAGACTCAAGTGAAGATGAGAAGAGATAAGAAGTATGCAACTGCCAGACAAGGAGTAACAAGACTGTCAGGAAGCCAATGAAGTCGGAGAGAGGCAAGAAAGTCTTCCTGAACATTTCAGAGGGAGCATGGTCATGGGGGAAATCCTGGTTTTAGATTTCTAGGCTGTGGCTCTGGAACTTTAAAGCAATAAATCTCTGTTATTTTTAATCATGTAGCATTGTAGTACTTTTATTATGGCAGTCTTAAGGAAATAGTTTGACATTGTTCAGGACAATTAAAAATACTCATTGATCTGCTTAGAGATACACTAATTAGAAATACATATTATCACTTTGCACAAAACTTAAGTCTAAGTGGATCAAAGACCTAACCATGAAACTGGACACATTAAGTCTAATAGAAAAGAAAGTGTGGAAAAGTCTTGAACTCACTGTTACAGGTGACAACTTACTGAACAGAACAACAATAGCTCGGGCTCTAAGACCAACAGTCAATAAATGGGACCTTATGAAACTGAATAGCTTCTATAAGGCAAAGGACATTGTCATTAGAATAAAATGGCAGCCTACAGATTGAAAAAAAGATCTTCACCAACCCTATATTTAACAGAGGGCTAATATATAAAATTTACAAACAACTCAAGAAATTAAACATTAAGAAACTGAATAATCCAATCAAAAAATGGGGTAGAGAGCTAAACTAAGAATTCATAAAAGAGGCATCTCTAAATACTGAGGGACATGTAAAGAAAAGTTAAATATCCTTAGACATCAGAGAAATGCAACTCAAAACAACTCTGAGATTCCATCTCACTCCTATCAGAATGTGTAAGATCAAAACCTCAAGTGACAGAACATGCTGGCATAGATGTGGAGAAAGGAACACTTTTTTGGTGGTGAGAGTGCAAACTTGTACAACTACTTTGAATATCAATCTGGTGATATCTCAGAAAATGGAATAGTTCTACCTCAAGACCCAGCCATATCACTCCTAGGCATATATCCAAAAGATTCTTCACCAAACCACAAGGACATCAGCTCACAGCAGCTTTATTTGTAATAGCTAGAAACTGGAAACAACCCAGATGCCCTTCAACCAAGTGAATTAAAAAATCTGTGGCATAGCAGGAATTATGAGGGACTTACCTACCCTGTCTTGGCAGAGCTAGGCTGTCGACTTATCTGCTTCCAAGTTTTGTCCTTTTTGGACAGAAGTCTGTCTACAGTTGAAGCAAGGGGTTTTTCTTGCCAAGAGAAAGGCTTACCACCAATTCAATCATCTCCCACTGGAGATTCTTCGATGCTCATCTTCTACTTGGAGTAGAATAGGGGGGTGCTGTCAGGAGCTGACATGTCTCGATATCAAAAAATCTTAAGTTAAGAAAACATTTTTGAATGCCATATTCTGCAGATCTCTTGAAGTTTTTGGAGATGCCCTATCTATCTCTTATATTTAGATAAGCAAATATTGCTTGTCTCTTAGCAACTTGATTTCTGAGTAGCTTAGAAAATAACTGTGATAGACTGTCATAGTAACTAACAAAATGACACGTTTTCATGACTATTAGTTTTCGTTTCTTAAATATCCTAAACAGTTTATGTCGGTTGGTAGCAAGAGGTCAAAACTTGACACTTCATTTTTAAGTATTACTACGAACAATACCTTTAAGAAGCATTACCCTTAATTTTGTATCAATGTCTGTCAGAGAAATGGGGCCAAATGGCTGAAGATTGATGCTGTAATGTATGGAGAGAAAATGGGAACTGTCCAGGCAGCCACTGGTATGTCATTTCTTAGTTTTGGAAGCTGCAGGCCCTGCACTTCCTATATAATCAGATATATTTATCCCTCTCAGGTCTCTGAGGTGGTTGAAGAATAGATAGCTAGAGTCTCATAGCTAAATTTTGAGTTGTTTAGGAATCAAGAGGGTGTTCTGGATCTAAGAAGATATTTTTAAAATTATGAGGCAAGTTAGTATGAAAGCTGAGTTAGATATAGAACTTTAAACTCATGGAGATGGTTAGATAGTAGAATGTTAAAGTCAGGTGCCAAATACATATGGACTGGACATTGGGAATGTATGCTAAGCCATATAACTCTTATAATTGTGGCCTATTTATTTCTGTTGTTTTGTATTGTATTTATAGTTATAAGAAAAAGAACCATTTTTTGGACTGAAAGAGAGAGCTGTTGTGGGGGAAAAAGAAATACCTTAAACTGAAAAAAAAAAGGGAAGAGGATGGGGGTTTGAGGGGGAGGAGGGTGGAAGGGTGGGACTGGAGGGGGGAGTAGGGAGGGGATTGTGATTGAGATGTAACTTGAAGAAATAAAAAATAAATTATTAAAAAAAATCTGTGGTATATTTACACAATGGAATACTACTCAGCTATTACAAACAAGGAAATCATGCAATTTGCAACCAAATGGATGGAACTAGAAAAGCTAATCCTGAGTGAGCTAACCCAGACCCAGAAAGATACACATGGCATCTATTCACTTATAACTTGATTTCAGCCATATAGTACAGTATAACTATCCTACAATTCACACACCTAAAAGAACAAGAACCTAGCATATATATCATTCAAGAAATTCCTCCCAGCAGCAAATCAAAACAGATGTTAAGACACACAGTCATTATGTGGGAGTCCTGTATAAGAGAAGGAGGAGGAATAGAGAGATCTAGAGGGGTCAAGAACAAACAACACATGAAGATCAACAGAACCAACCAACCTAGGCCTCTAGAGGCCTACAGAGACTGAAACACTAACCAAAAAAAAGAAGAAAGAACTTAGACTAGACCTAGAATCCCTCTATACAAATATAGAGGATAGATAACATGATCTTCATATAGATTCCTTAGCATATGTGGGGGAGGGAGGTCACAGTCATGGACTTTATTATCTGTTAGTGGGACACTTTTCCCTAGCCATGTTGGGCCCCAGAGCAAGAGGAAGCTCTTAGTCCCCATGTGACTGATGAACTCAGTGGGGGGGCTGATATGTGGGGGCCACCCTCACCCAAAGCGAAAGATAGGAAGGAGTGGGGGTACAGAAGGGGAGGGTGGTACTGGGAGCAGAGGGGGGGAGGTAGTAGTCTGTTATTGACATTAACTTTTGTTAATAAATAAATTTTTAACAAAGAGATACACACTTTGAGGAAGGGTTGGGGATGTTTAAAAATTTACACATGTATTGTTAGACTCATATGCTCATCCACTGATGTCTGTGTGTAACTAGTCACAGGACACCCACAGACACTAAAATCTTGAGATTCTCAAATTCTTTATGTGAAGTGGTATAGTTTTACATACAAATTACACAACCCTTTCATATACTCTAAATCATTTGTAAATTATCCATACCATCTGGTACCATGTTATTGCTGTGTAAACTGCTATAATACTGCATAGTTTATGGGTTATGACAACCAAAATGCATGTACATATAGATAGAATTTTTTGTGTATATATGTACAGGGAGCACTGTGTGCATCGTGTGTGTGTGTGCGTGTGTGTGTGTGTGTGTGTGTGTGTGTGTGTGTGTGTGTGTGCCAGAAGTTGACAGGAGTTGTCTTCTTTAATAGTTCTCAACCTTATATACATATGTTAAGGTTGTTTGCTGAATATGGAATTCTTCAATTTGGCAGTCTAGCTAGTTAGTTTGTCCCTTCTTTGCCTTCCTTATGCTTCCTTCTTTGTGCTGAGATTACAAGTGAGCTACCACACCAGCCCAGCATTCACATGAATACTAGGTCCCTTAGCTCTATCCCTCATACTTGCATAGCAAGTACTTTTCCCAGTCCTTTAAATGCTTTTTATCCACTATTGGTTGAAATCACAGATATGAAATCTGTACTTTCATATGATCAACTCTCTCTGGTCATATTTTACAAAAGAGGTCATCTCTCATTGCCCATAAATGTGTCTCATCATAGCATAGCTCTGTAGTGTATCTAATAGACAGAAAGTCAACTTGTCAATAACATGAGCCCACAGATGATGGGATATCCATTTGGTGTCTAGGTTTTCAATCAATGTCCTGACATATTTGAAAAGACACCCCATGATCTGATGGTCTTACATAGCTTGTTTTGAAAACTAGTACCTCTAAGTAAAGGCTGCCCAACTACTGTGCTGAGATTGTTTGCATTTTGTAATCTCATCAATTTTGAATTTTGAATTTAGAAAGGTCTCCTAACTGTTTACTGACTGAAATCTAAAAAGAACTATGTCAAGAAAATAAATTTATCATGTAATTACTGGATATTCTGAAAATATTTTGCCTAAAAGTATTGACAATACTTAAAAGAAGGAGAAGGGGGAAAGGAGGAAGACAAGGAAGAGGAAGAGGAGAGAGTGGAGCTGCTGTAATAACCACATTTCAAAATTCATCTCAAATTTTTGGAGAGACAATATTTTTAATTAAATTACATGAAGATGTACTGAGTACAAATAGCTATTAGATATAATTCAGGCATAAGGATTCAGCATCATTTTAGGGAACTAGAAATTACTACTCTGGCTGCTGGATTGTTTTTCTTTGTCATTGTGCCTATGTAATTTCAGGGTATTGATGTAATGGACTTCCAAACTATTTTTCTGAACTCTAAATTGTGAAATACTAGTCAGAAAAGGAAATGGTTATATCCTTGACTCTATGATGTGAAGATAAAATATAGCTCTCATTTTTCCCTACTGAAAAGGTTTTAGACAAACAAACAAAAAATTAGAGTTCTTTCTAACAAAGGATCCAAATAAACCTGACAAGGAATTTAGATTTCAAAACTTGTGGACATTTATTGTGCATTTACCATGTGCTGCAAGTCCTAGTGTGCACAAGACAAGTAACACAAAGAGGGATAGAACCTCTCTTACACAAGTCTAACCACTATAGCATAGATTAATATTCCCTCCTCTGAGTATTTTCTCCATTTCCCTTAGCAAGCTGCTGCTACACAATGCATTTCTGGTTTAGACAGTTATCAGGTGTTTGTGGCCATGGACTTAAGGGCTGATGCTACCAAGCCATACATCTAGTTAGTTCAGATTATGCACAGTCCATTCACAAAGCAAGACACCCCATCTGACTAATGTTTTGCACATATCATTTCACTTTCAAACATCAAGTACTATTTTTTAAACTGTAAAATAGATAACAACACACTAAAAAATCCTCCAAATGTGTTACAGCTGAGTTATTCACATGCACATAAGTTGTGGCTGAATCCTACTCACTTTTCACATGTTTCACAAACATGTTCTACTAGGGAATTGCAACTCATTAAAACTGACTTTAATTTTGAAAACCTTAAATGCACATATTTCACAATGAGCTTTATCCAGTATATGCAAAACCGTTGAACTTTTTTCCTTCACATTTGGCAGGCAGGAATTCTGTACTTGCTCAGGGAGTTTTGAACCCTGAACTTACCTTCACAATGTCTAATGCCTATGCATTCTTTCTTTTCTTTTCTTTTTTTTTATTGTGACCTCAACTCAAAATGAGAAGGTGAGTTTTTAAATCTTACAAAACAGCTTAAAACCAAGAAATGCACACTTTATTTATGGGAACAGCACTATTCTCTCAAAATATATTTGTGTTTTGGAGCCAGAGGTGGCTCAGTAGGTAAGAGCACTTACTCTGAGAACATGAATGCCTGAGAACTGAGCACTCATTTGACAAGCCAGGCACAGATGCATGCAGCTGGAACCTACATGATGCTGGAGCAGAGACAGGATGATCACATAGGTTTATTGGCTGTTGGTCTAGCTCCAGGTCCAGAGATCTTATCTCAGTGAAATAAGGTGGTAAGGATAGAGGAGGACACCAAGATCAGAGAGCCTACACACCACTCAGTCACTCACAGACACACGTACAGATTTTCATTCGGGCCAAGACAAACATTCAATTCTTTTGGGATATCCAAGATCAGATAATTACTTTTCTTTGCAGTCTCTTGGTTCCATGGACTGGTTGATGTGCCTTGGGGGGGAGGGCATTTGGTCTATTTTACCTGGTGTCTCTCTTCCTAACTCAATTGTTACTGGTGTTCTCTCATTAGTTAATTAGGAAAGTCTGTGTTACTGATGGTGACTGTGCCTAAGCACTTGGGGGAGACTAGGCGACTATATTTAAATGTACGAAATGTACATTTAAATGTAAAATGTGAGAACCTGTGAGGAATTTTCTGAGTAACTCCAGTTGTGAACGGTTCCTTGCCAGGACCTGTTTTTTCACATCAGCATTCATGCTCTTCTCTACTTAGTCACTTCAATTTAGACAGAACTGTACCTAATTCTTGAAATTTCCTCCAAAGTTACATTGAAAATTGAAAAGGAAGCAAGTTTTCCATTGAAGATCATGAAAATAGATAGGGTTAATGAAATCATTTTGTTCTTAGCCTTACCAAATTTAGGATTGAGAAGAGCCGATTTCCAAACAATTTAGCAAACTCATTTTTTTAAAGTCAAAGAGCACATCAGAACAGTATTTAATGCAGTTTTTAATGTAGGGCCGAGCACACTCTGGCACTCTGAAACTGTGACTGATGGACTGACCACCTACAACTGTCTGACGTGAGGTTGCCAAGAAAGTTTGGCACACACATGTCTTCAATTAACAGATTGGAGCGTTGCTAATTATCTGGATGAGGAACTTGGCTCCCTGTGCTTGTCTTTTCCTGCAAACAGGAAGGAAAGATTCCACCATAGTGTTCTGAATTATTGGAATTTGTTCCTGAAGCCCTACCATGATGTCATACTGACATTTTCTCACAAGTAACTTTGAGGGTAAATTCAGAATTTAGAAGATTAACATGGTAAGTTGGAAAAAAAAATGACTTTATTTTGAAAGAATCAAAAGTTTGTGGGGTATAATTTTGATGATTTTAGAAATCCATGTTGTACAAAGTGTGTTGTTTTCTCCCCCAGACTCTTTAGTGATCTCCCTGATTAACTGCTGACAGTCAGTGGGTAGACTTCCCACCAGGCAAGTTGCCCACATCATATTCTTTGTTCAGATTCCTTTGCCACACTTCATATTTCTTATTCCTAGCCACATCAAGGACCACACTTACTAGTAAGATAACTCACATCACACTAGCACAACAAACTGTCTTCTGAAAGGGAGATTTTTAACCAAAATATAAACTATGTCCATATATATGTATATATATGTATCACAAATAAATACTATACAAGAGTTAATTAAAGATCTCATTTGCCTTTATTCTTACTGCTGACCATTAAAACACACACACACACACACACACACACATACACACACACACACACACACACACATACACACACAGTTTGTAATGCCACATGTCCATAATTCTAGCTAATTCTAGCACCCAGTACAAAGCAAGAGGACTGACAAGAGTTCTGAGTTAGCCTGGGCTCCATAGTGAATCTTTGTGTGAAAAACAAGCCAAGTAATAGTAATGAAATAACAACACATGGTGGCACAGGAAGGAGGCACAGGTAGTTACGATCTTCTCCTTATCTATGTAGTGAGTTCAAGGATAGCTTGAGTTATATGAGCTCCTGTCTCAAAAACCAGGCAGGGACAGGATAGCTTAGAGGGTAAAGGAGCTTGCTGTTAACCCAGCCTGGTGGCCAAAGTTTCATTCCCAGAGCCCACATAGTAAAAGGAGATTACTGCCTTAATGAAGTTGTCCTCTGACTCCACATGAACATCATAGCAATGTGCATGCACATATAAATACACAACAATAATAATCACCCAATAATGACAACAATGAAAACAAATTCCTGATTCTTAGTAATGAGTTTCTTTCTTTGGTAATGGAACATGGATGAATCCAGAGGCTTCAGTCTCAACATCAGTTTTCTTTATTGGCTGTCATAATATGTTAGAATATTCACAATTAGAACAATGGAAGTCTATTTCACATTCACACTGTTTTATGACATAAAATAGGATAATAGAAAACACAATGAATAAGAAGAAAATCAAAACAGAACTTAGCTAGATCATTAATTTTTCAGACAAACCTGTAAACAGTTCTCCCTCTTCTCTGTGTGCAACTGAAAGGAATGGCCTTGTTCCTTCTGTTTCATTACTTTTCTGTGTAAAAGAGAGACTACAATAACTTCTATCCCATGGATTTGAAGGGTAGAGTGTTCCTGGTAGTTAGTGCCTGGCACACCATGGATGGTAACATTAGCTCTGCCATTTCATTTATTGAAGTTGTAAACATGTAACATGGCCACGGACAAGAGATTCTTAAAGAAGTGATTCTTTTGAGAAATTATTGACAGTTTGGTTTCTAGAGTTCAAATTTCTTTGTTTAGGTGTATGGAGATCTTGGTTGAACAAATACAGGCTTTGTGAATAACAATGCTGACTTGGTTGATATGCTTTGTGGATAGAGGTATAATTGAAACATGCCAATATTTCATATCAGAAGAAATAATTTGCTACGAAAAGCTGAAGCTTTATGTAAGAAACCTGGAACCACACAAGTTAAATGTAGTTGATCTGGAGAGTGTGCTTCATAGTATTCTTGCCCTCTGTGGCCCCTGTGGGCTGGCATAGCTGGAGGACTGGCTTGGAGAGTAAGTGCTGCTGAGACTAGCGGGAGGTGTGGTACTGAAGCCATGTGACTTTGACCCATTACCCAGAAAAATCAGTGTCCAGAATAACAGTAGCAATTGCACAGACCATTGATTTCCATGAAAATTTGAGTTTAGAGTAATAATTATCAACAATATCAATGATAACTGGACCAATTAACCAGGAGCAGTGAAAGTTCAGGAAGCTCAAGGGACTTACTAAGTTGGTGTCAGTGAACTTATGCTAATGGGGGAACCAAAGCATTTGTTTCATGATTTTCTATCCACTGTTCTTCTAATTTCATTCTGAGAAATTTTAGAAATTTAGTGATGGTATTAGAGCTATAATATTATCTTACATTTCAACATGGGTTTGTGGGAAATTGGGTAGGAGCTACCTGATTCTTCATAGCTTCAGATAAGCAAGTCAAGAACCATGCTTTACAGTGTGGGGAATAGGAAATATGCTTTACCCCCCTCCTTCTCTCTAGTTATACCATATCTATTTTAGTACAGTGAAAAAACAGAGGGTAACAGAGAAAGCTTCCTATGCCATTAGCAAGCCATTGGATATGTGAGAGGACAAGAGCTTGTCTCTCCATAATCAGGGGAGGCAAAGGTGTTTTCAACATTTCCCCCTGAGTTATGGAAATGAATATCTCAAGCCTTTCCCTTCAACAAAGACTGTCTGTTAATACCCAAACTACTTTCAGATTTATTGTGACAAGTGATACAGTCCCATATTCAAGGGAGAATTTTGGGAAGCATGCCTTGGAAACTTTTTTTTGTTGCCCATCTGTTTTGCTTGTCGCAATTCCTGTTTGTTTAAGATGTGTGTGTGCCAGAAATGTGGAAAGAATGTGTGTAGCGACAAGTGCTATGGAGCCATTTTCACACTGGACTTATGGGAAGCATGTGCTGGCCATCTGTGAAGTACTCATTTTATGCAAATTTAGAAAATATATTCTTATGTCATGTTGCCTTAATGCCCAGGGGTAAATTGGAACACACATGGAGGAGAGAGACAGGGAGGAAGTATTCTCACACCCATGAGTAATGTGACCTTGCCAGAAGCAAGAGATCTCAAATGCACACTGGTAGTCAGAAGGTGGAGGTCTGAGGGAACTTTCTTTCTGAAATTACCTACCAGAAGACAATATGCCTTTAAGATCAAGCATAAATCTATGAATGAGATTTTTTAAACATTTGTTTATTACTTCATTATGTCTCCATTGCCACCCCCTCCCTCCACTACCTCCTGACGCCTCCTCCCACCTCTACTCCCTTTCCCACCCCTCCCATGCCTCTGGTGTGGGGTGTCTCTGTGTATCAGCCCCCCTCGGTTCGTTAGTCACATGAGGTCTAAGAACTTCCTCTTGCACAGGAGACATGCATGACAGTTCCACTAGGGTGGAGTGTCCCACTAACAGGTAACCAAGTCCATGTTCCTGATCTTTTGGGTCTA
The DNA here is from genome assembly GCA_907164525.1 of Lophiomys imhausi. Taxonomy (NCBI): domain Eukaryota; kingdom Metazoa; phylum Chordata; class Mammalia; order Rodentia; family Muridae; genus Lophiomys; species Lophiomys imhausi. The sequence goes on along the minus strand of CAJQZJ010032660.1, from coordinate 4,808,088 downwards.
TTGATTGTAGGATGATTATCCTGTACTATATGGCTAAAATCCAGTTATACGTGAACATATGCCATGTTTATCTTTCTGAGTCTGAGTTAACTCACTCATGATGAGCTTTTCCAGCTCCATGCAAAAAAAAATTGCATGATTTCCTTGTTTCTGATAGGTGAGTAGTATTCCATTGTGGAAGAAATTTCAAAATGGGGGCTAATAGAGTACATGAATACACTTAGCAGTAGAAACATAACTTTAGCTGTGGATCTTTCTTATCACTTGGAACATTCTGTGCCAGTTATCTGAGATATGGTGCAAGTTCTCTAAAAGAAATGTTTAAAGAGGGCTTCAGTATATTGCTGGGGCACTAAATACTTCTGAGATGTTATTCCCTCTGGACCACTAAGATGACTTCAAGGTCCCTCCACATGTCATCTATTCAATAGTCATTCTAGCATACTTCATATCAATGAGGAAACTACTCCTGAAACAAAGCCTTTGAAGGTGGTACATGCCAGAGAAGCCACCTGAAATCCTTACTGCTTAGTTGATTGTCCTAAAATAAAGTTGGTTGAAGGGGGGGTCTAATATGCTGAACCTTTGTGCTCTTTTGTTTTCTACCTTGGGGTGTTTAGTGGAACTAACTTATATGTCACCTCAACATAAGTATAATTATTTAAATTTAAAACTAGTTTTTTTTTTTTTTCTAAGACGGGGTTTTTCTGGTTAGTCTTGACTGTCCTGGACTTCCTTTGTAGTCCAGGCTGGCCTCAAACTCGCAGAGATCCACCTGCCTCTGCCTCCCAAATGCTAGGATTAAAGGCGTGTGACACCATACTCAGCCTAAATTTACTCTTAATCACCAGGAAAATGACACAGCATAAGGATAATGTAAGTGTAATTTTAATTGACCAAAAACATTTGAGATGCTTATGAAACTAGTCATGAAGTCTTCAAAATTTATCTAAAATGATGTGTTAAAATTATTGGTGTTCTTAATGCTCAGAGCTGATGCCTCAAAGTCAGGGAATGTGCGGGGATGCTTGAGTTCCATATTACCTCATGCTTAGAAGTATCCCAAATTGTGTTTAATTATTTGCAAACTTGGTGCTCTGCATTTTCAATTTGCCTTGTTCTTATGAGATATGAAGGTATCCCTGTTGAAGATAAGTATAAGCATCTGTAGACTCATGAAATTTGATGAGGAAAACTCAAGACAAAAGATGACAGAAGAGCAGAGAGGATCCAGTGTGAGGGTTCCTCTTGAGTCCGCAGATATATTTAATTTGCTGTAAGGCACATTACTTATCTGGTTCATGCAGATACTTCTTTCCTGTTATAGCTTCTTGGGGGCTTCTCCTCACCATCATACCTTCCTTCTAGAGGCCTATTATTTCCTGGTGGATATCAGCTTGAATTCCTCAACATAATGCCCTCCACTGTATCTTGCCAGACCATGAGACTCAGCAAAAACACAAAGTTGAGAAGGTATCATTTCTTCCTGCTCTCCTGTTTATTTTCTCCCATATCTTCCTACTTTCCCTTCTGAGTTTAACTTCATGACTTAAGGCTGAATAGGAAATGACTGCTTTGAAGTTCACAAGTAAGAAATTAAAGATCCTTTCAAAGGTGCTTCACTTATGAACACTTGCTCTCCTAGCTGTGTCTCCAGCTCTTAGGGGACTATCTGTCTTCATATTTGTAATAAGAATTTTTATTCAGTGACAAAAACCCAACCCCCCTCTAGATGTTGATCTTTCTGAGGATTGAGGCCTTAATTCTATAGGTAAAATATAAAGCATGAAATACTACTATAAAGGAAAGCTCTGGATATTTCAGTAGGATTATTCCTGAAGAACAGTGGCACCTCAAGTCCAATGTAAAATTCAAAGCCCAGCATCAATGTGATTCCTACAAAGCCAATGTCCTTAAAACCTCCCACTAAGCTAGCTGGAAGTAACAACCATTTTTTTCAACATGTGCATTCGCACAGCAAATTAAACATTAGTCCTCAAGACAGAACATTCTAAATTTCTTTTAAAAATATTTCCATTTCTTTCTCCATATTTGTAAGGTATCTCTTGCAAAATGAAGTCAGTGTTTTGGATTGTTTCTCCCATCTTTCCAAATGTATTTTATCATTCTAATTGATTCCTTTAAGCATCCACCAGGATTAAAGAAAAGTAAGTCAAGTCAGTCTATCTGTTACTTGGCCCACCATTCAACAAATATTGATTTCTTCTTGTGAATACTGAGTATAGAACTATGACTGAGCTAGTCAGGGTTCTGCCTTATAGAAACGTTAATCTTTGTACTGGAAAAAATGCTAAACTCACTAACAAGTAGATGTGAAAGAAAATATCAAGCCAGGCATGTTACAGCATCCTTCTAAACCCAGCACTGGGAAGACTGAGGCAGAAGGATCATGAGTTTGAGATCTTCCTTGGTTATAATAGAAGGTTTCAGAATAGCCAAGGGTGCACAGTGAGACATTGTTTCTAATAAAAATAATGGTAATAATAGTGATGATGATGTCAGATACATTCCAGTGTTTTAAAGATGATAAAGTCTGGTAATGTAACAAGTGAGTGGGTTGAATATCCAGGTCAGGTGATCACAAAATGCCAGGCAGATGAGGTGGTGCTTTGGGATCTAAGTAGAAGGAGAAGCAAATGCAAAGGCTTGCAGCTCAGAATAAAAGTCTGATACATATAAGAGGATCCTATTCAGTGAAGTAAGGAGGTGAGTGGAAGAAAAGGTCAGATAGATAGAGACTACATAGTAAGGAGTCTGGGAGGCTGTGGGAAGAGGATTGCTGTTTATTCCAATTGCAATAGGAAATCACTGAGGGGTTGAAACAAGTGCCATGATCTACAAATACTTTATTGAAAGTCAACCATACAGAGGACAGAATATCGAGAATGGGGAGGAAAGGAGAAAGGAGTCAGAATGGCCACACAGGACACAGGACAGGGGTGGTTAAAACTGGGTTCGTAGTTGGAGGTATTATTTACTAGAATGGCTTACAACCAAATGGGGTTGATTAGTTCAACAATAGCCATTTCATTCTGGAGAGGGCAAGAACACAATAGCTCTTTAGTCCATGAATCTGAATGCTTCAGTAGTTCCAATCTGTTGCTAGAAGCATGGAAGACTCCTGGGTAGCTGCTGGTCTTCAGTTCATATTTTAATGCAAAGAAGATGGACTTGAATATCAGCAAGGAATTGCATTCCCAGGAGCAGCAGAGATGCCTGCCCTTACCTCTGATAACTAAAGGCATGCGGGCAGCATTGTTCTTTCCTCTGACCTCTTCATATATAGATCACCTCCCAAAGGTGTTTCCTCCTCTGTGGAAGAGTCTTCTCCCATAAGCTAATATTTCTGAAAATGCTCTCAGAGATCTGTCCTGAGGCATGCCTCGTAGTTGATTCCAGAATCAATGAGGTTGGCAATCAAGATCAGCCATTACACCTAGTGTGTTTTTGTGACTGCACCCATTAGACTGGACTCTAGAGGTTACAGTCAGTTTAATATGTGAAGAAATGAGAAGAACAAAAAATTGCTCTTGAGTAACTTTGGATGATTGTGCTCTTTTCCCAGCCAAGAAGGAAGAAATGGTGTTAGTAGTTGGGTGGTGGAAAGTCAGTTTAGACTGTTAAGTCTGTAATATCTTTCTACAACCTAATGAGATGTAAGTGGACAATCATATACATGTATCCCAGGCTCAGAATATGTTGGAGTTGATGAGTTCAAGAGACACATAATTTCACATCATCTGTTTTTGTTTGTGTGTGTGTGTGTGTGTGTGTGTCCTCATGCATGTGTGTGTTTATTGTTGATATTGTTTGATTTATGGTCTTGGTAGGTAGCCCCAACTGACTCTGAAACTGCTTCTCCCTCTGCCTCCCTAATGTTGGGATTACAGGCATGTACAGTCATGCTGTTCGGTTGGGGTGGAAGCTAAGAAAGCTCACTTCAGAGTCAGAAGTTTAAATGAAAGCTTTATTTTCTGTGCATGCAGAGAGGTGGTTAGTTAGGGATCTGAACTGAATCCCTGAAAGGAGATTGTACAACATTTTTAAAGGATGGAACCACAAAGCAAGGGGAGCAGGGTGGGCTGTTGCTCATGGTCAATTGAATCATGAGACCCAGAATTTAGAATGATCATGAGACCCAGAATTTAGAAAGATAAGGGAACAAAGAAGTGGACAAGCTGTGCATGTATAGCTTGCATGCCTTAGCTTAGATAATAGGATAGTAGCAACTCCCTTTTTACATTCTTTTCTGGTTAACAGACAAACACAAAATGTCTGAAGAAGCAGGATAAATGTTGAGTTTGAGGACTGGGAACATGAACTCAGTTTTGACCCTGTCAGCAAAATGGAATTTGGTCCTGAGATGGCTGGATTCAGGAAACTGTCTCTTAACAATGCCAGCTGATAACTTTTCTTCATTTTATTTCTAAGTTGAATGAACAAAAGAGATAAAAAGAAAAGGAAAGGGCATGACTGCTTCTAGGTATGGTAGAGGAGAAAGTCTATTATAAAACATGGGAGAGTATAGCCACAGGTAGACACATCTGGGAGGATCCAGAGTAGACATGAGACTGAACCGTGGGGGGTGGGAAGTGGGGGGGATGGGGAAGGAAGAAAGAGGAATCAAGTACAGCAGCCATGAAGCCAAAGCTACAAAAGGTACAAAAAAGGGCAGGTAATCAAAATATCTGAATTATATAGGAAAGAGCCTCTGGGAGAAAGATAGTCCAGTCCCTGGCCTGTAGAGTTCAGGGTAGAGAATGTAGTATGCCAGCCTTATCCTGTAACCAGTAGGGACTGGGGGATGCTGGGAGAATCTGGAGGCCAGGTCTTCTGTAGTATGTTAAGTAGGTACCTCAGCTGCTTGTCCCAGGCTTGAAACTTAACATAACTATGTACTTCTTTTTCTACTCAATGTACAAAGGATAAGCTTATCCTTTATAGGTTCTCATTAAATTTGTAGCTACATTACTCTTCAATTGGACAGGGAGAGAGAAGGAACTGGTAACTTCTCTTCTACTTCCACTTAGTCCAGCTTTATAAAGTAAGTAGGTCACTAGATGACAAAAGGCTGGAGATGGACAGGGACAGATACAAATCCTAGGATCAAAGGGAGCAGCTGGAGGTACCCACCCTGTGCTGAGTGTTTTTAATTGCTATAGTTTGACTCTTCTCTTAGCCTGTTAAGTTTGGTTGACAAGGACTTGCTGTCTGTGAGTGGGTCAGACAGCTCAGTACATCCCAACAGCACATATCAGCAGCCCAATAAACATCTATGACATCAATGGCATGAGAGAAAAAAAAATAGAACCCTTCAAATTCTATATAGGGTAAATTACTTAAGGTCACATAGATCCCCAAGGGGCCCTGTTCATGTTTAGTCTCTGTATAAATAGGTGGGATTTGCTGCTATGGTTGTTCATCTTATTAATGGTTTGCCTAGTATAATGAAATAGGCTGTAGTTGGAAATACAAAGAAGGTCAAAAAGGGAGTGGAGGAGAGAAATGTCCAAAGAGAAGAAAATTTATTTATGTTCTTTTCATAAAGATTAATAAATGAAAATGTATTTCTCTAATTCCTTGAAAACCCTCATCACATTATGCCAAGTGATGTATGCAAGTGAGGTATGTCTCCATAAAGCATAATGCAAAAAAAAAACTGGTATATTTCTTGTACACCGAAAAAATAACATGTGTTGGTCTAATCAAGTTTAGACTCACTACAAGCACTAACTTTCTAAAGCCAAGTTCCTGCTCTTCATAGCTATTTATGACCACAAAATCTTGCCCCCCTTTATCCATCTGTTTAATTCAGCTCTAGGAACAATCCTTGATTCTTCCATTTACAAAAACTTGCTCCATCAGGGATCCCCTGTTGGACATAAAAGTTCTCTAATGTGTTCCCACATTCTAGGTACAATCCTCTTGACTTATCTACTTGCATCTATTTGTGCTCACCCAACAGTCAAAGGGATCATGATCATCTCTGCCTCAGTTCCTTCATCAGAAATGTGAGAAACATTTAATGTTCTTGGAAGAACTACACAAAAGTAGAAGTAAATCATGTAAGACAGTGCTTGACATAATCTTCCAAACAACATTAAACATTAAATAAGTGGCCTTTCTTTTATTTGAGTGCAAAATGTCCCTCCATCCCCAACACACACATTCACACCATTTTTTTTGGTTGAAGTACTTAGCTGGTAGTGCTGTTTGGTGAAGATCTTTAGCTTTAGCAGATAAGGTACTGATGTAGAAACGAGGTCATGTGAGCCCACTGTACCCCTGGTACTATATCTAGCCATGCTCCTCTCTCCTCTCTGCTTCTTGGTCACCAGGAAGGGAGACAGCTGCCTATCCTCATGCTACTGTGATGTTCTGCCTTCTCTCAGGCTCAAACTGTTGATGCGTCTAACCTTGAAGTGAAATTTCAGGAACCACAAGCAAAAATGAAATGTTCCCTTTTTATAGCATTTCTTTCACATAGTTGTCACAGAGAGAAAACAAAACAAAACAAACATCAACAACAAACCCCTAACAACGTCCCCTCATTTTACTTTCATGCCCTCTTATTGCATAGCAAGAACTTTTCTAAAATGTGACTCCGAACCTGTCATTCAAGTTTTCCACTGATTTCAGGATAAACTCAAATTTCATAGCTTGCCCTACCTGCCCAAAAAGGTTGTGTTAAATAGTTTCCTGTTGATGTTACAAAATGAATGTCAGAAGCAAAAAGAATAAAATTATATTTTGACTCACAGTTTAAAAGGGAACAGTCCATTTTGGTAGGGAAGATATGGTGGAGTTCACAGTAGTGAGAATATGCACATTCTTCACATCTTGATAGATCAGGAAGCAGACTGGGGGGTTTGCTGGTACCCAGCTGGTTTTATCAGCTGGATCCACAGGCTGTGGGTGGTGCTGATCACATTCAGGATATCTTCCCTCCTCAGTTAACCCTCTCTGGAAAGAGCCTCACAGACACCCCCAAAGGAGTGACCTCAGTGACCCCAAATGCTGTGGCTCTAGGTTGGTTTCTACTGCTGTTGTAAACATCATGGCCAAAAGCAACTTGGGGAGGAAAGGGATTATATCATTTTAGAGACAACAGTCTATCTTCAAGGGAAGCCAATGTAGGTATCTGGAAGTAGAAACTGAAGCAGGGGTCATGGAGGAACTGCTTATTGGCTTGCTCTCTCTGACTTTCTCAGCCTATTTTCTTATTTAACCTACAGCCAATTACTTAGGTATAATGTAACTCATAGTGAGATGGGTCTTCTCACATCATCAGTCAAGACAATGCCCCACAGACACACACACAGGATGTCTGAATGTCTGATGGAGGCAACTCTTCAATTGAGGTTTATTCTTCCCAGGAGACTTCAGTTTGTGTTAAATTGATAAAAACAAACAAACAAACAAACACTAACCAACATATCTGTCAACAAAGAAATTAAGATCACAGGGTCTTTTCTAAGCTGCTTTCAAGTGTGTATTTTTATATACCTGAAGCACTGGCCTTCCTCTCTCCCTGTTTTCCTTTTCCATACAAATGTCCACACTCTCATTGACAACTTATCAGATGAATGATTTACTAGAGTTCTAAATGCTGAGTAACTTAGAACTTTACTTAATAAACACTGGTCAATATCTAGTTTTCCATGAATGTAGGCTTTCCTTTAAGTACATCAGTAACAGAATAAAACATCTTGCGTATGTGTGTGTGTGTGCATGTGTACATGCATGCATGCAGGAATATGTGCATATATATATGCAATAGAAATTAAGATGTGAACATAAAAGTTGGGAAGGCAAAGAACAAATGAAAAGACAACTAATATTTCTCAAGATCACAGATAACATTTGCAAGGAATTAGTTGAAAAAATTATATAGACCTATCACTTGTATCAAAGGTATAAAAGAGGTGTAGAAAAATTGGGAAAAAGTCATCCTCAGGAGGAACTGACAATGTAAACTCAATCATACCCACCTAAAGGAAAAAATCCTGGAGGAAGGATAAATGGTGTGAGAAATATGAAAACTAGACAGCAGGGTCACCACTCAATTGGATGTAAACTTCATAAAAGTTACTAGAGTTTCAGAGGACAACATCTTTGTAGAGAATTTCAATGGCTGACTGGTTTTAACACCTTATTTGAGTTTTGTAGAAAAAAATCGCTAATTAAACTATTTAACCAGTATTTATATTATCTTTAATTGTTTGGGCAGTGTTAATCCTTAACCCGCCATTATAAATGAATACATACAGACACCGGGTGGATTTTATCAGGCCTAGGCCTGGGTAGTGCAATCCTCACCCATCTAAGCTAGCTCATAATTCTATTACCCAAATATAACCCATATATACATACGTCCCTTTGGACTATTATTCTCCACACTATGGCGATGTTCCAGGCCACGTGAAAGGAACTTCTTTAATCTACCCCATGGCGTGTCCTCCTTGTCTGCTCCTGGCTTCTTCTCCGGCCACCTTCCCAAGATGCTCTGTCTCCCAAAAAGCCCTTGAACCTTAGTTTTGCCTACTTCTGTCTCTGCCCTATCTCCAAGCCTCAGCATTTATTTAACCAATCAGAGACAAAGTAAGTAACATACTGCAAACAGGACCAATCAACATTTAGAATACTTAACGCCATCCCATCAGAGTTTAGAGGAGAAGGAAAGTTAGTGTTAACAGATACCCTAAGCCAAAGAATAAGAGAAAACAGAATGTGAAAGGAGTAACTAGGTTTGGAGAATGTGCAAGGGTGAAAATTAAAGTTTTCTAGAGTAAAATGGCTTTGAGATGTCCAATTCTTCAGTTCTCGGTGGGTGGTACCAATACAAATCTGTGCCTTTCCTCCCCTCATTCAATTCTATCTCAGCTCTACTGCATGGCTTTTCCTTCAGAAGTGGCTCTTTTCCTCAAGCTGCCTAGAACTACCGGAGACACTTGCATTACAGATTGAATGGTGGCCCCTCCATTGACACACTGACATTTTCAATCCTAAGAACTTGTAAATATAACTTTACTTAGGAAATGGTCTTTTTGGACATAGTTAAGCTAGTAAGTTTGAGACTACATTCTCTGAGGTTAAGCAGGAGGGCTCTGAATGACAAGTGTCCTCAAAAGGGAAGAAACACTTATGAAGAAGAGGCGATGTAAAGACAGAGGCCAAGAGTATAAAACCTCCAGGCACTATTAAGTCAGAAGCCACCAGATGAGGCAGGACAGGTCCTTCCCTAGAGCCTTCAGAGATATCAAGGGGAAGGCAAAGCTTGAGTTTTGGATTTCTGGCTTGTTTGACTGCTAGAGGAATAATATTGGCCTGCTATGGGCCTCCTTGTGTTCGATAATTTGTTACAGTGGTGTCAAAAAGCTAAAGGATCCAGTGGGATGCTCTTCTGAGCACAGCTTGCATTATAGAGTGGTTTCTCACTGTACCTCAGTAAAGCTCATCTGCTTGAATAATATGCACTAAGGCTCCAGCATGATATACTTGTGCCACCTGGTAAACCATAACTTACCTGCATGTATTGGTAGTTCTGAATGGCATTTACATTTCCTTAGAGATCTTTCTGGCTAAAAGAAAAATCATATTAATACTGTTATACTATTTTGTATTTAAAAGCATTTTCAGGAACATTAGCTTGTTCTTTCAAAATGTACAATTAGATAAGCCAGTAAAGGGTACCATCAGACCCATTACCATTCCCTCTCATTCTGTCAATGAGAAAACAAGATATAAATGCACTGTGATGCTTATTCCAGGACACATGCACACATAAAGGAGCCTGGGACTCAGCCCACATTTCTATGAAATGATGCTATGGAATAGACTATAAAAAATAGAATTTTATTTCTCATATCTCTAGAAGCTGAGAAATATGAGACAGAGATGGTGTTTGGTGGTTCACTTTCATGAGGCACAGCCATTTTTACTTTATCTGTACCTGATGGAAGGGACAAACTTCTATAAAGTATTTTTATAAATTTATTAGTTTTATTTATGAGCAAGTCATCCTCATAAATGAATCAATTCCTAGCAGCCTTGTCCAATAACATCATCATCTTACAGTTCTATAGTTCAACATCATCATTCAAAGGTAGCACCAACCCATTGGTTCAAAAATGGCCCATAGAATAAACTAAACAGAGCTCATATGGGGCTTACAGAGACTGAAGCAGCAATCATGGAGTCTGAGTAATACGGATTTCTGCAAATATGTTATGGTTATTAGCTTGGTGTTTTGTGGAACTCCTAACAGTGGGAGTGGAGTGTCTCTGACTCTTTCACCTGTTCTTGGGATCCTTTCCCTCATACTAGGTTGCCTCATTCAACCCTGATATGAAGGTTTGTGCCTAGTCTTATTATGCCCTGTTGAGTTGATATCCCTGAGAGACCTTCTCTTTTATTTTCTGAAGGGAAATGGAGGGGGGATGGATCTGGGGGAGAGGAGAGGTAGTTGGTGGCAACTAGGAGGAGTGGAAATTGTGGTGTAGTTGGGATATATTGTATGATAGAAGTAATGAAAGAAAAGAAAGAAAGAAAGAAAGAAAGAAAGAAAGAAAGAAAAGAAAGAAAGGAAGAGAGATTATTCTGATGCTGGCACAGTAGGGTAGTTTTGACATGTCAGGACATGAACACTTCTCAAATCAGAACAGAAGTTACTGTATTGGTTACTGTCAAACAGAAGAGAGCAGTAGCAGGTAGCTGTGAAGAGCATCTTCATGATCTGTCTCTCACTCCTGTGTCTCTCCCTGATGCTCCCTCAGCTCTGCTGCTCTAAGGCTGGATTGACCTACTCTTGAGAAACTTGCTTTTTCTTTGCCCTCATTATTTGACCTCCAGTAGCATTGTGGACAATGTTGGGTATCTTCAGGGTCTCTTTGATATTTTCAGCCACTTTGTCCCAACTCAATCTTTTTCTTTTCTAAAGCCCAGAGAGGCACTTTCTCTGAAGTTCCCTTATCAAACAGAGTTTTTCCAGAAGAAAAGCAAAAAGAACAATCTCTGTAATCCATCAACGGATAAACTTGAAGCAAAGATGAGAAGACACCCAAGGCCAGAGCAAATATTCCCAGGCTGTTATCTGTTCTGTGGGTCCCTTCATCTTTATAAACTTCTGATAGGCTTCACTTCTCTTTTCTATCTATGTAAAGTCATATAGACTTTGAAGTCTTGTTGGATTTTGGCTTACTTACCATTTTCCCTATATGACGCATACAGACAATTCTGTCACTTTATTGGGCAGACTTGTTTACCTTGTCTTCAGAGATGAGAGTGGTGCTTACTTTACTCCATCAGTGTTATCTGTCTTGGTGGTATGTCATTTCTGCTCACATATCACTTTTCCAGTGAGTTGTACCCCAGAATCTGTTTAAAGCCAATCTCTATGTCTACCCGATTGTGTTTTCCTTTTCTGGTGTGTTTTTCTGTGTTCCATAGCATCATTGTTCTGATCCCTGAAGATGAAGAAAACTTCAAAGGTAAATTTAAAAATTGGGAGGAAAAGATATTTTTTCCAAATAGGAAAAAAAAAAAACACGTGAACAATAACAACAAAAATAGGAACTGAGGAATGATTATCTTGTAGCCAACAAAAAAGGCTAGCTCTGTACTTTTAAGTTTCTAAATCACAGGAAGGCACTGCCCACATCCAAGGCTTTGCTTTCTGTACATCAGATAGCCAATAGGGTCAAATACTGTGGTTCTGCTGTGTTGGCATCAAACCAGAACATCAGAGGCAGCTTCAAAGAATCATAAGAGCATCTTCAGATGCAAAAGAAATAAGGATTTGAGACATTTGAATTTTTCTTTATGTGCAACCAAAAGAGAAAAGGTACTGGCAGAGAAGGCAATTGCAACGATCAGGGATAAATAAGAACAGGATCTTGCAAATGTCTTATTACCTTGGACAGCTCTGCAGGACTAGCATGCATGTGTGGACACCTCTTCTGCTCCTCCGAAATCATCACTCATCCAGAAAGGGGAAAAAAAAAGGACTCTTTAAACTCACAGTAAAGACAAGTGTAAACCTAAATTAAGCTGTGTCACAATATTTTTATAACATTCCTCCATAATATAAAGTGTGTGTGTGTGCGTGTGTGTGTGTGTGTGCGCAGGATGTCTGTGAAATTCTAAACTTTGTGCTCAAGAATTTGACACAAATGTTTGGCATAGGCAATGAATGTGAAAACAAATTGAAGTAAAAATAAATGATTTTCTGTCCATCTACTTCAGTGACTGGGTGACTGAGGAAATAATGAAGAAAGTTTCCACCTTCTAATTCTTGTCTGTCTTCATTTCATTCTACAAAGAAAGTTCTTGATCTTATTGGAGGAAGAATTCAAGGATGGTCACAAGGTAACTTTACTGAGGAGAGTTCAAGTTTATTAGGGCTCGTCATAAAGACTCAAGAAACGGAAATAGGCAGACATGAGAAGGGACGGCTGCTTGAGCCTACTTGGAGTCTGGGTTTTTAACAAGTCCAGTGGAAAGGGGGGTCATTACTTCTACATGGAGATCGGGTTTCCTGGAACTTGAGTATATATCTTTTCTTAATTCCTCCTACAAGGTTGACCCTGAAGGTCAGACAAGTACTGTCATTGTATACTGATCGGTAGAGATTTTCTTAATGGTAAAGATAATTATTTGTTAATTAACATGAAACTTAACTTAACAGTCAACATGGCTACCAGGACTTCCTGTTTTCTTTTTTTTAATTAATTTATATATTGCTTCAGGTTACATCTCCATCACAGTGTCCTCTTTCAACCCTTCCCAGTCCCGCCCTCCCACCCTCTACCCCCTATCCCTTCCATTCCACTCCTCTGGAGTGGAATGTTCCTACATAACAGTCCCCTGCCCCAGTTCAGCAGTCATATGAGGGCCAAGAGCCTCCTCATACACTGGGGGCCTACAAGGCAGCAACACTAGGGCAAAGTGTCTCATTGACAGGAAAAAAAAAGTCTATGTTCATGTCCCGTTTAGTGTATTGGTTGTAGTATAGATATCCTGTACTATATAGCTAAAATCAGACTATAAGTGAGTAGATGCCATGTGCATCCTTCTGAGTCTGGGTTAGCTCACTCAGAATGAGCTTTTCAAGTTCCATCCATTTGGTTGCAAATTGCATAATTTCGTTGTTTCTGATAGCTGAGTAGTATTCCATTGTGAAGATGTACCATAGTTTTTAATTCATTCTTCACTTGAGGGACATATAGGTTGTTTCCAGTTTCTAGCTATTACAAAAAAGACTACTATGAAAATAGATGAGGCAACGTCCTTGTTCGGTGAGGAGTCATTTGGATGTATACCCAGAAGTGTTATGGCTGGGTCCCAAGGCAGAACTATTCCAAGTTTTCTAAGATATTGCCAGACTGACCTCCATAGTGGTTGCAAAAGCCTGCACTCCCACAAGCAATGGAGGAGGGTTCCCCTTCCTCCACACCCTCCCCAGCATGTGCTGTCATTTGAGCTTTTGATCTTAGCCATTCTGACAAGTGTGAGATGGAGTCTTAGAGTCATCTTGAGTTGCATTTCTCTGATGATTAAGGATGCTGAGCATTTCTTCAAGTGTCTCTTGGCCTTTAGGAATTCCTCCTTTGTGAATTCTCTGATTAGCTCTTTCCCCATTTTTAAAATGGATTATTTGGTTTTTTGGCATTTAATTTCTTGAGTTCTTTGTAACTTTTGGACATTAACCCTTTGTCAGATGTGGGTGAAGATTTTTTCCCAATCTGCAGGCTGCCATTTTGTTCAAATGACAGTGTCTTTTGCCTTACAGAAGCTTTTCAGTTTCATGAGGTCCCATTTATTGATTGTTGGTCTTTGGTCCTGAGCTGTTGGTGTTCTGTTCAGGAAGTTGTCACCTGTGCCAATGAGTTCAAGGGTTTTTCCTACTTTCTCTTATAGTAGATTTTGTGTATCCAGCCTTATGTTAAGGTCTTTGATCCACTTGGACTTAAGTTTTGTACAAGGTGATAAGTATGGATCTAATTTCATTCCTTTACAAATGGACATCCAGTTGGACCAGCACCATTTGTTGAAGATGCTGTTCTTTTTCCATTGTGCAGTTTTGGCTTCTTTGTCAAAGATTACGTGACCATAGGTGTGTGGGTTCACTTCTGGGTCTTCAATTCGATTCCATTGATCCACTGGTCTGTTTCTATACCAGTACCATGGTGTTTTTATTACTATTGCTCTGTAGTACATACAGCTTGAAATCTGTGATGGTGACACCTCCAGATTTTTTTTATTGTACAGGATTGATTTAGGTGTTCTAGATTTTTTGTATTTCCATATGAAATTGAGAATAGCTTTTTCCAGGTCTATAAAGAATTGTGTTGGTACTTTGATAGGAATTGCATTGAATCTGTATATTGCTTTTGGTAGGATGGCTATTTATATTATGTTCATCCTACTTATCCATGAGCATGAGAGATCTTTCCATCTTCTGATGGCCTCTTCAATTTCTTTCTTCAAGGGCTTGAAGTTCTTGTTGTACAGGTCCTTTACTTTCTTGATTAGAGTTACCCCCAGGTATTTTATATTGTTTGTGGCTATTGTGAAAGGAGTTGTTTCCCTGATTTTTTTCTCAGCCCATTTATTTGTTTTATAAAGAAGGGCTTCTGATTTTTTTGAATTAATTTTTTTATCCAGCCACCTTGCTGAAGGTGTTCATCAGCTGTAAGAGTTCTCTGGTAGAATTTTTGGGGTCGCTTATGTATACTATCATAACGTCTACACATAGGGATAATTTGACTTCTTTGTTTCCAATTTGTATCCCTTTGATCTCCTTTAATTGTCTTATTGCTCTAGCAAGAAATTCAAGTACTATATTGAAGAGATATAGTGAAAGTGGGCATCCTTGTTATGTCCCTGAGTTTAGAGGGACTGCTTCAAGTATCTGTCCATTAACTTTGATGTTTCCTACTGGCTTGCTGTATATTGCCTTTATTATTTCCAGATATGGTGCTTGTATGACTGTTCTCTCCAGAACTTTTAGCATGAAGGGGTGTTGGATTTTGTCAAATGCCTTTTCTGCATCTAGCAAGATAATCATGTGTTTTTTTTTTTCTTTCATATTGTTTATGTGGTGAATTACGTTGATGGTTTTCATATGTTGAACCAACCCTGCATTCCTGGGATGAAGCGTACTTGATCATGGTGTATGATACTTTTGATGTGTTCTTGTTTGTCAGTATTTCATTAAGTATTTTTGCCTCTGTGTTCATGAGGGAGATTGGTCTGAAGTTCTCTTTCTTTGTTGGGTCTTTGTGTGGTTTATGAACCAGGGTAACTGTGGCCTCATAGAATGAGTTGACAGTGTTCTTTCTGATTCTATTTTGTGAAAGAGTTTGAAGAACATTGGTATTAGCTCTTCTTTGAAGGTCTGGTAGAATTCTGTGCTGAAACCATCTGTCCCTTGGCTTTTTTGGTTGGGAGATTTTTAATGACTGTTTCTATTTCCCTGGGGGTTATAGAGCTGTTTAATCTGTTAATCTGATCTTGATTTAGCTTTGGTAGGTAGAATCTATCAAGAAAATTGTCCATTTTTGCTTAAGTTTTCATATTTGGTGGAGTATAGAGTTTAAAGTAGGACCTAAATATTCTCTGGATTTCCTCAATAAATGTTGTTATTTCTCCCTTTTCATTTCTGATTTTGTTGATTTGTGTTTTTTCCCTCTGTCTTTTAGTTAATTTGGCTAAGGTTTTGTCTATTTTATTGATTTACTCTTGGTTTCATTGATTCTTTTTTTTGTTTTGTTTTTCTTTTGTTTTAAAAATAATTTATTTTTTATTTCTTCAAGTTACATCTCAATCACAATCCCCTCCCTACTCCCCCCTCCAGTCCCACCCTTCCACCCTCCTCCCCCTCAACCCCCCCATCCTCTTCCCTTCTTTTTTTTTTTTTTTTAGTTTAAGGTATTTCTCCCCCCCAACAGCTCTCCCTTTCAGTCCAAAAAATGGTTCTTTTTCTTATAACTATAAATACAATACACAATAACAGAAATAAATAGGCCACAATTATAAGAGTTATATGGCTTAGCATATATTACCAATGTCCAGTCCATATGTATTTGGCACCTGACTTTAACATTCTACTATCTAACCATCTCCATGAATTTAAAGTTCTGTATCTAACTCAGCTTTCATACTAACTTGCCTCACAATTTAAAAAATATCTTCTTAGATCCAGAACACCATCTTGATTCCTAAACAACTCAAAATTTAACTATGAGACTGTAGCTATCTATTCTTCAACCACCTCAGAGACCTGAGAGGGATAAATATATCTGATTATATAGGAAGTGCAGGTCCCACAGCTTCCAAAACTAAGAAATGACATACCAGTGGCTGCCTGGACAGTTCCCATTTTCTCTCCATACATTACAGCATCAATCTTCAGCCATTTGGCCCCGTTTCTCTGACAGACATTGATTGTAGAGCAGGAATTATGAAGGACTTACCTACCCTGTCTTGGCAGAGCTAGGCTGTCGACTTATCTGCTTCCAAGTTTTGTCCTTTTTGGACAGAAGTCTGTCTACAGTTGAAGCAAGGGGTTTTTCTTGCCAAGAGAAAGGCTTACCAACAATTCAATCATCTCCCACTGGAGATTCTTCGATGCTCATCTTCTAC
>CAJQZJ010032660.1:4649449-4746423 GCA_907164525.1 Lophiomys imhausi | reverse complement strand
AGACATGTTTGCATGACTAGGAGTTTGTTTTAACTATCCTAGACCGTTTTAGACGGTTGGTATCAAGAGGTCAGAGCTTCACATTTTATTTTTAAGTATCTCTAGGTATGATACCATTAGGAAGTGTTACCTTTAAATTTGTATCAATATACAAAGATCTATTCAGTTGTGGTTAAATATACTCTTAATTATGTATCAATATACAAAGATTAATGCCTATGTAGCCCAAAACAATCTTAATATTACGTCCATATACAAGGGTCAATACCATTGTGGCCAACTATAATCTTAATTTTGTATCAATATACAAAGATCAATACCGATGTAATCCAATACAATCTTATTTTTGCACAATAAACAATGGTCAATACCACTTTAGCCAAATAAACTACTAATTTTGTATCAATATACAAAGATATAAGGGCATATTCAATAATCTGCCCCTTCTTCTTGGACCTTCCTGTGCTATGTCTATATCTCATTTTTCTCAAGCCCATGCACTCCTACATAGGAGAGGAAGAAGGATACAGAAAAGGAAAAGTAGGAAGTCCCTGGGGCTAACCTCCAAAACCCATTAAACAGGAACATTTATCATCTTGTAATCTCTTCCCCTAAATATCAGAGTTTTCAGTTATCCTTCAAATAACCAAAAAGAAGGGCGGAGAAACACCTTCCCCACCCTCTGGGCATGGGATGTCGCTCTCTTAAAGTGACTTCCTGCTGATTTGGGTCGTAGTAGACCTGTTTGGGGCCCGAACTCAAATGGAAAAAATGGTTAAAAATGTTAGTACACTCCTTTTATGTTCAGTCCTTCTGTTCTCAGCTGTTTAGATGACCTAAGGGGTTTGTAGGGAGAATCTGATCTTGCAGGCTTCACTGAGGTTCCTGCCGGGGCATTGTGTAGAGCTGAATGGTCCCAGCAACATTGGATTGCCGTGGTGGTTGCAGGCCCCCGATGGAGACAGCTATTGAGGAAGTCTGCCAGGCAGAATCAACTGGGTCACTCGTCCTCCTTGGTGTCTGATTCTGCTCTCTGCTGAGGTTTCCGCTGTCCAGCTGTCCCCGGACTCCCCTAATGGATGCTTCAATTCTCCTGGAAAGATAAGAACAGAGCCCTGCCCCAATCCCAACCCTGGGACAATTGCCTTCTTTTTTTTTTTTTTTTTTTTTTAGGGGAGGGGCTAGGTAGTACTTCTCCTGAAGCAAATTTGGCCTTCCGACAACATACAAAGCGTTATCTTTCAATCCGGGTTAGAGAAGAAATCATTCTGTCACCTTGGAGCTAAACCAGCTCCGGTGTATATATTTTGAGATCCCAAAGGACAATCTGCCTGCATCGAGAAGGCATTTTGTAAGTAATCTCCAAACCTAGGTCCCTCCAAATCCCATGTGTGTGTCTCTGAACTCTAATTATTGGGATCAGAGACCTGTGTTTCCCATCTGAAGGGATCAAAGATGTGTTCCACCACTCCTGGATCGAAGTCTTTCTCTATTTAGAGTTTGCCCTGCATCAGGCTGACCCTGAGCTCCGGGATCTGCCCGTTTCTGTCTCCAGTGTGCTGGGAGCTGGGACCAAGGGTGTATTCTTCTTGAATGGTGGGACCAAGGGTATGCACCCTCACCACCCTGCTCCGTATGACTCCAGAATACATAAGACCACCAACTCTACGGTGCCCCCCCCCCCGTCTCTGCTGAAGTAAAAGGCATGGGCCAACACCACAATCTCTTGTATTTTACCTTAGCTCCACGTCTTCTTGACACCTGGAGGTCTGCAAAACCAGGCCGAATGGTTGTATCCTCTATTCCATTCACAGTGTTTCAGCCCTGCCACCTGCCTTTTTTTTTTTTCTAGTTAATAAATTTATTTGTTTGTTGCTTCAGGTTACATCCTTATCATATTGTCCTCTTTTCCCGCTTCCCAGCCCCACCCTCCCATGCTCTACCCCCTGACCCTTCCGTCTTGTTCCTCTGGGATGGAGTGTCCATACCTAACAGTCTCTCACCACAGATCAGGAGTCATATGAGGGCCAAGAGCCTCTTCATTCTGCGGGGGCCTACGAGGCAGTACTGCCAGTGAAAGGTGTCTCCTTGCTACTGGGGGAATACTAAAAAAAAAAAAACACACACACACACAAACCCACAAAAACAAAGAATATCCACAAAAAAAGGGAGGAAAAAGAGAAGGGAAAAGGAAAAAGAAAAAAGAAAAAAAGAAGGAAAAAGAAAAAGATAAAAAAAATTATGTCCATGTTCCTTTTGGTGTGTTGGTTGTAGTACAGATATCCTGTACGATATAGTTAAAATCCTACTGTAAGTGAATAGATGCCATGTGCATCCTTCTGAGACTGGGTTAGCTCACTCAGGATAAGCTCCTCTAGATCCATCCATTTGGTTGCAAATTGCATGATTTCATTGTTTCTTATAGTTGAGTAATATTCCATTGTATAGATGTACCACAATTTTTTAATCCATTCTTCAGTTGAGGGACATCTGGGTTGTTTCCAATTTCTAGCTATTACAAATAAGGCTGCTATGAACATAGATGAGGAGACTTCCCTTCATCTCCGTGAGAGGTCCTTTTGGTGTATACCCAGAAGTGGTATGGCTGGGTCCTGAGGCAAGGTTATTCCTAGATTTCTAAGATATCGCCAGACAGACCTCCATAGTGGTTGCACAAGCCTGCACTCCCACCAGCAATGGAGTAGGGTTCCCTTTGTCCACACCCCCACCAGCATGCGCTATCATTTGAGCTCTTTATCTTAGCCATTCTAACAGGTGTTAGGTGGAATCTCAGGGTTGTCTTGAGTTGCATTTCCCTGATGATTAAGGATGTTGAACATTTCTTCAGGTGTCTCTCAGCCCTTAGGGATTCCTCCTTTGTGAATTCTCTATTTAGCTCCATCTCCCATTTTTTGATTGGATTATTTGGTTTCTTGGCATTTAGTTTCTTGAGTTCTTTGTAGATTTTAGATAATAGCCCTCTATCAGATGTGGGGTTGGTGAAGATTTTCTCCGAGTCTGTTGGTTGCCGTTTTGTTCAACTGACAGTGTCCTTTGCCTTACAGAAGCTTTTCAGTTTCATGAGGTCCCATTTATTGATTGTTGATCTCAGGTCCTAAGCTGTTGGTGTTCTGTTCAGGAAGTTGTCACCTGTGCCAATGAGTTCGAGGGTTTCTCCTACTTTTTCGTCTAGTGTCTTTAGTGTGGCCGGCCTTATGTTAAGGTCTTTGATCCACTTGGAATTAAGTTTTGTACAAGGTGATAGGTATGGGTCAGATTTCATTCTTTTGAAAGTGGACATCCAGTTGGACCAGCACCATTTGTTGAAGATGCTGTCCTTCTTCCATTGTGCAGTTTTGGCTTCTTTGTCAAAGATTAGTTGGCCATAGGTGTGTGGGTCCATATTTGAGTCTTCAATTCGATTCCATTGATCCACTGGTCTGTTTCTATACCAGTACCATGCTGTTTTTATTACTGTTGCTCTTTAGTACAGCTTGAAATCTGGGATGGTGATACCTCCAGATGTTTTTTCATTGTACTGGATTGATTTAGCGATTCTGGGCTTTTTGTTGTTCCATATGAAGTTGAGAATAGCTTTTTCCAGGTCTATAAAGAATTGTGTTGGTATTTTGATATGAATTGCATTGAATCTATATATTGATTTTGGTAGGATAGCCATTTTTATTATGTTGATCTTACCTATCCATGAGCATGGGAGATCTTTCCATCTTCTAAAGGCCTCTTCCATTTCTTTCTTCAGGGGCTTGAAGTTCTTGTTATATAGGTCCTTTGCATGCTTGGTTAGGGTTACCCCCAGGTATTTTATGTTGTTTGTGGCTATTGTGAAGAGGGTTGTTTCCCTTATTTCTTTCTCGGTATATTTGTTTGTTGTATAAAGAAGGGCTTCTGATTTTTTTGAGTTAATTTTGTATCCAGCCACCTTGCTGAAGTTGTTTATCAGCTGTAAGAGTTCTTTGGTGGAGTTTTTGGGGTCGCTTATGTATACTAACATATCATCTGCGAATAGGGATAATTTGACTTCTTCATTTCCAATTTTTATCCCTTTGATCTCCTTTAGTTGTCTTATTGCTCTAGCAAGGACTTCAAGTACTATATTGAAGAGATATGGTGAAAGTGGACATCCTTGTCTTGTCCCTGAGTTTAGAGAAAATGCTTCAAGCTTCTCTCCATTTAATTTGATGTTGGCTACTGGCTTGCTGTATATTGCCTTTATTATTTCTAGGTATGGTCCTTGTATGCCCGTTCTCTCCAGAACTTTTAGCATGAAGGGGTGTTGGATTTTGTCAAATGCTTTTTCGGCATCTAGCGAGATTATCATGTGTTTTTTTCTTTCACCTTGTTTATGTGGTGAATTACATTGATAGGCTTTCGTATATTGAACCATCCCTGCATTCCAGGGATGAAGCCTACTTGATAATGGTGTATGATACTTTTGATGTGTTCATGAATTCGGTTTGCTAGTGTTTTATTAAGTATTTTTGCATCTATGTTCATGAGGGAGATTGGTCTGAAGTTCTCTTTCTTTGTTGGGTCTTTGTGTGGTTTAGGAATCAGAATGACAGTGGCCTCATAGAATGAGTTTGGCAGCGTTCTTTCTGTTTCTATGTGGTGGAAGAGTTTGAAAAGTAATGGTGTTAGTTCCTCTTTGAAGATCCTGTAGAATTCCGTGCTAAGCCATATGGCCCTGGGCTTTTTTTGGTTGGGAGATTATTAATGACTGTTTCTATTTCCTTGGGTGTTATTGGGCTGTTTAAGCTGATAATCTGATTTTGATTTAGTTTTGGTAGGTGGAATTTATCAAGGAAATTGTCCATTTCGCTTAGGTTTTCAAATTTAGTGGAATATAGATTTTTAAAGTAATTCCCGAATATTTTCTGGATCTCTTCAATGTCTGTTGTTATTTCTCCCTTTTCATTTCTGATTTTGTTGATTTGGGTTCTTTCCCTTTGCCTTTTAGTTAATTTGGCTAGGGGTCTGTCTATTTTGTTGATTTTCTCAAAGAACCAACTCTTGGTTTCATTGATTCTTTGTATAGTTCTTTTTAATTCTAAGTTGTTTATTTCAGCTCTAAGTTTGATGACTTACTGCCTTCTGCTCTTCTTGGGAGTGTTTGTTTCTTTTTTTTTCCAATTCACCCAGCTTAGGTGTTAGTTCACTAACATGAGCTGTCACAATTTTCTTTTTGAAAGCACTTAGTGCTATGAACTTTCCTCGTAGCACAGCTTTCAATGTATCCCATAGGTTTGGGTATGTTGTGTCTTCATTGTCGTTGGATTTTAAGAAGTCTTTGATTTCCTTCTTTATTTCTTCCCTGACCCAGTGGTCGTCCAGTAAGGAGCTGTTCAATTTCCATGTGTGTGTAGGCTTTCTGTTGATTCTTTTGCTGTTGAAGACCAGCTTTATTCTGTGGTGGTCTGATAAGTTACAAGGTGTTATTTCAATTTTCTTGTATCTATTGAGACTATCCTTGTGACCACCTATGTGGTCGATTTTGGAGAAGGTTCCGTGGGGTGCTGAGAAAAAGGTGTATTCCTTTGTGTTTGGGTGAAACGTTCTGTAGATATCTGTTAGGTGCATTTCTTTCATGATCTCTGTTAGACTCAATATTTCTCTGTTTGTCTTCTGTCTTGATGATCTGTCCATTGTTGTGAGTGGGGTGTTGAAGTCTCCCACTACTAATGTGTTTTGATCGACGTGCGCTTTAAGTTTTAGAAGTGTTTCTTTTACGAAAGTAGGTGCCTTTGTATTTGGGACATAGATGTTCAGTATTGAGATTTCCTCTTGATGAATATTCCCTTTAATGAGTATATAGTGCCCTTCTTTGTCTTTCTTCATTAACTTCAGTTGGAAGTCTGTTTTGTTTGATATTAGGATGGCTACTCCAGCTTGCTTCCTGGGTCTATTTGCTTGGAAAACCTTTTCCCAGCCCTTTACTCTGAGGCAGTGTCTATCTTTGGTAGTTAGATGTGTCTCTTGTATACAGCCTAAGGAAGGGTCTGGCTTGCGGATCCACTCTGTAAACCTATGTCTTTTTATTGGGGAGTTGAGTCCTTTGATGCTGATGGATATTAGTGACCTGGGGTTGTTATTTCCCTTTAGTTTGGTATAGGTGGTGGTCCTGTGCCTCTTTTGGTTTAGTTGCTGAGGGGTTTTCTATTCCCTTTGTTTTCTTGGGTGGAGTTTTCTTCTCTGGGTTGGGATTTTCGTTCTAGGATTTTCTGTAGGGCTGGGTTTGTGGGTAGATATTGTTTAAATTTGATTTTGTCATGGAATATCTTGTTTTCTCCATCTATGTTGATAGAGAGTTTTGCTGGGTAAAGTAGTCTGGCTGGGCACCTATGATCTCTCAGGACTTGTATTATATCTGACCTGTCCCTTCTAGCTTTTAAAGTTTCTGAGGAGAAGTCAGGTGTAATTCTGATGGGACTGCCATTGTATGTGACTTGACCTTTTTCTCTTACAGCTTTTAATATTCTTTCTTTGTTCTGTACGTTTGAGTCCTTGATTTCTTGGATGTTGTGGGTGAGAGATTTTTTTAGCCTTCTCATTTTCTTTGGATGTTGTACTGATTTCTTCCACTGAATCTTCCATGCCTGAGATCCTGTCTTCCATCTCTTGCATCCTATTGTTGATACTCACATCCGTAGTTCCTGTTCTCTTCCCTTGGTTCTCCACTTCCTCTTTTAACTCTGACTGTGTTTTCTTTATTGTTTCTATTTCTATTTTCATGTCTTGTATGGTTTTGTTCGTTTTGTACATTTCCTTCTCCAGCTTGCTTGTTTTTGTATGAAAATCTTTCATGGCTTTTTCCTTTTCCTGTTCAAGCTCTGTCACCTTGGCTTGGAGCTCTTTAATGGTGTTGTTCCTTGTTTTGATTTGTAGAATTGTGGCTTCTTTGAATTCCTTCATAGATTTAAGTTCTTCTTGCAGGGACTCTATCACTTTCCATAATGCAGAATTGTCAATGTTTTCATGTGTTTCTGTTGGTGTGTGGTTATCCGAATTGGATGAGCTAGGATGATTCTGCTTTGTTGGAGACATAATTCCTTGATTTCTATTTTTTTTTTGACCTTTCGCCATTGGATGCGTTTAGCTGTCTGTTTTCTGTGCTTGGAACCACACTGGATGATTTGGTGCAGTGGACGAGTTACTTGGCTATCTGTCGTTGCTTACAGGGGATTTCAAGGTCACTGTGGTTTTAATCGCCTGAGGAACTGTGAGCTGGTGCAGTCTATTCCCAGGTTGTGAGTCATGGTCCAGGATTGTTTCACTGCTCCCAATTCAGACTTCCCTATGTTGCACTCTGAGTTATCAGCCTGTAATGGTTCTGATGGTATGGGCCTGTTTGCCCAGGCACAGATTCTGTGGGCTTTGTTTGCCATTACGGAGGCTGACAGGGTCTGGCTCCACACCTAATATGTCTGGATTTTCCAGGATACAGCTATGGTCCCGATTTCTGGTTTCTCTCTAGTCTTCTCACCACAGGGCTGGACTCTGTGCCTGATTCCCTTCCTGTCTACGCCGCCACGGGTCCCGTGGGTACCCCAAGCCCTGAATCCTCCGGCTGCCTGAGTGGACCTCTCGTCCCAGCAGCTCAGACGTGGGTGCACGGATCCCTGGCACCGCCCACGCCTGTCTCTCTCCCCAGAAGACCTGCCGTGGGTTCGCAGGGATTTGGCCCTGCCAGCCGTGCTCCCTTCCCAGCTGCGCTACAGTGAGTGTGTGGGATTCGGCCCCTCCCGCCCGCCTTTGTGTTCCCAGCTTCCAGTGCTCTCTCGGAACCTCCCGCCCTCTGCTTCACGAGCGGCTGCGGACCACCCACTGAGCCCCCTGTTTGTTCCTTGCTAAAACTTCCACTATCTTGCAAAATTTTTTAAGTGGGTATAAGTTCTACCTGAGGTGTGGGGAGTCCAATAGGCTAGTGAACTAACGCCAAGTGGCCTCTGATCCTGCCTGCTGTGTGTTGGGATCGAACTTACCAGGCGCCTCTCCAAATGGGAGTTCCCGAATCCCGAGTTTAGTGGCTTCCGTGTCTGCGAGATATGGGGAGAGAGCCTTACCCTGGGACTTTTAACAGTCCCTTGGGGGCTGTGAGTGTTCCCAGGGGGGTCTAGCCCCTCCGGTTTTTGCACAGTGCCCAATAACTCTGTTTTTGTTTTGTTTTGTTTTGTTTTGTTTTGTTTTGTTTGTTTTTTCGAGACAGGGTTTCTCTGTGTAGCTCTGGCTGTCCTATGGCTCTTTTTTCCCCGCGTTCAAAATGCGTCAGTGTAGGTCGCCACCATCTTTCTTCCCCTATTATAGTTATTTTCTAAGCTAATCAGAAATAAAGCTTCTAAGAGACAAGCAACATCTGCTTACCCTAATATAAGAGATAGATAGGGCCTCTTCAAAAACCTCAAGAGAACTGCAGAATATGGCATTCAAAGATGTTTTCATAACTTTAGATTTTTTTTTATATCGAGACATATCAACTCCTGACAGCACCCCCTATTCTACCGCAAGTAGAAGATGCGCACTGAAGAATCTCCAGTGGGAGATGATTGAATTAGTCTCAAGCCTATCTCTTGGTAGGAAAAGCCCCTTGCTTCAACTGTAGACAGAATGCTGTTCAAAAAGGACACAACTTGGAAGCAGGTAAGTCGATAGCCTAGCTCTGCCAAGACAGGGTAGGCAAGTCCTTCATAACCCCTGCTCTGCAATCAATGTCTGTCAGAGTAACGGGGCCAAACGACTGAAGATTGATGCTGTAATGTATAGAGAAAATCGGAACTGTCCAGGCAGCCACTGGCATGTCATTTCTTAGTTTGGGAAGCTGCAGGCCCTGTATTTCCTATAAAATCAGATATATTTATCCCTCTCAGGTCTCTGAGGTGGTTGAAGAACATATAGCTAGAGTCTCATAATTAAATTTTGAGTTGTTTAGGAGTCAAGAGAGTATTATAGATCTAAGAAGATGCTTTTAAAATTGTGTTGCAAGTTAGTATGAATGTTGAGTTAGATATAGAACTTTAAACTCATGGAGATGGTTAGATAGTAGAATGTTAAAGTCAGGTGCCAAATACATATGGACTGGACATTGGGAATATTCGCTAAGCTATATAACCCTCATAACTGTGGCCTAATTACCTCTGTTGTTTTGTATTGTATTTATTATTATAAGAGAAAGAGCCATTTGTTGGACTGAAAGGGGAAACTGTAGGGGGAAATAAGATATACCTTAAACTTTTTTTAAAAAAAGGGAAGAGGATGGGGTTTGAGGGTGGGAGGGTGGGACTGGAGGGGGGAATAGGGAGGGGACTGCGATTGAGATGTAACTTGAAGAAATAAAAAAATAAAGAAAAAAATAAAGAAAAATAATAAAAATAAAGGAGAAAACAGCATATTTCAGAATTTACTGCAGAGAATATCCTGACTATTTAGAGTTTGGGGAAACAGTGGAGATATCCTGTTATCCCCTTCAGAAGATGGAAGAGACTCCATGGAAAAAAAAAGGATTCCAAATATGTTGGTATGGTACCATGTCTTTGCTCTAGTAAGGAATTTACTCTTCTCAATGAGACCAGGAGATCCAACATTGGAGATCACTGTAACAAGCCCAGAAAAATGCTTGGCATTGGGAGGACCAAATTTAGAGATGGTTATATAACAGATTCTTTTAAAGGACATTAAATTTGTTATTTTTTGGATTCAAGTCTTACTATATATAGTCCAGGCTTCCCTTGAACTCACAGTAATTCCTGTGTCTCAGCCTCCTAGAGTTCTGTTATTACAAGTATGAGCTATCATCCCTAGCAAAGAATTTTAACTGAAATAATATTTTTGTTAGGCTCAGACCATTCCTTAGCAGTTTTATGTTTTCTTAACCTCATATTTTTTCATTCATTAGTGCCTCTAGATTTAGGCATTCAGAATTTTTTTTTAAGTTCTTTAATGATTCTCTTCAGGCACATCATGACTGGCATTTACCATCTCTTGAATATTCACTATGCTCTTTATTTTCATGAAATAGTCTACACTTTTGAGAAGACAGATGTGTTTTGTGTGTTTTGGGGTTTTGCTTTTGTTTTAAGACAAGGGATGATGGGATTCCAAAGTGCTTGATCCATCTTTATGTAAGAGTCTCAACTCCTGTTATTCTAGAGTCCACTGCACTCCCAAGGTTTGCGTAAGTATTTCCTCTGGTCATCTGAAAGCCTTGGCGTTCTACATCACAGTTCTCCAGAAAGGCAGAGTCAGTAGAGAGTATACTGATGCACAGGAGGAGATTCACTGTGGGTATTGACTCATCATGTTGTGGAGACTGAGACTACAAAGGCCTCTGACCTCTTGGGATAGAAACTAAATAATACTCCTTTCTGAAAATAACAAAGAGGTAATTTTCTATTTCTTTTGGATATTTTCAGAACTCTATTAGTTTAAAATTGAAATTTTGGTTTCAATTTATTCAAAGCTAGATTTTTTTTAAGAAGAAATTATTGGACTGTCTAAGTTATATTTCTATTGCTGTGATAAGACATCATGGCCAATGCAGTTTTTAAAGGATATTCTTTGTGTTCTTTGTAAATTTTGGATATTAGCCCTCTGTCAGATGAGGAGTTGGTGAAGATTTTTTCCAAATCTGTAGGCTGCTGTTTTATTCGAATGACAGTGTCTTTTGCCTTACAGAAGCTTTTAAGTTTCATGAGATCCCATTTATTGATTGTTGGTCTTAGATCCTGAGCTGTTGGTGTTCTGTTCAGGAAGTTGTCACCTGTGCCAATGAGTTCGAGGGTTTTTCCCACTTTCTCTTCTAATAGATTTAGTGTGCCAGGCCTTATGTTAAGGTCTTTGATCCACTTGGACTTAAGTTTTGTGCAAGGTGATATGTATGGTTGTACAGTCTCTATGGCACTCAGCAATTAGAATCTGTGCTTACAGCCTGAGAAATCCCGGGTGAGAAGTAGTTTCCTAGCCAAAGAGCTGGGAGCCGAACCCAAATATATTTCAAAGGAGAGGCTCCCTTAACAAAAGCTACTGCCTTACAACAAAGGTAGAATGCTTAGCTCTCTTTATATCCAAAATACCGGCAGCCTCTAAACAGAGCTTGAGAATGGAATTAACCACCTAAAATAAAAATGGAGAAATTCATAATTTCTTAATATGTTTGGATTCCAATTGAGTTTGTGTCTCTCAACATACAGCTAATTTTTTCACTGACAATTGTGATTCTATGTATACTTTCTGAGAAAGATTTGACTAGGATAGGCTTAAGATTATCTGTAAGGGAGCTTACAGATGGAATGCTAAGATGCTGACAATAACAATGGGGGAAGTAGGGAGGGCCTGTCCGATAGAAGAGAAATTGATGGCAGCTGTAACTCACAAGTGTCTGATTAATACTAGGTGCTTATCAACAGTATCTGGTAAAGGCCCACCAAGGTATACAGTCAAAGCTAGATTTCAGGAATAATGAACAGTACTTTAATTAGAGCACCAGATGGCATGATTAGACCACGGCTTTTGTAATGTTGTTTCTTTGCTTAAATTTTGTTTAGATGTCTTTGATTTTCCTATATCATATCGGGAGGTAAAAAGGATGTTTTTGTCATTTAGCAATGCTAAAATATAAGAGATTTTCAGAAATATAAAGAGAAAGGGGTCACAAGCTAGTCTCCTTAGATGTGGGACACCCACTGAAAAACTGGTTTCAAAAGAGATATTAGGTCCTTATCTTAATCATTGGGTATGATGGTACATGCCTTTAATCTCACCATTTGGAAAACAAAGACAGGTGGATCTCGGACCTTTGCCAAGGTCAGCCTGGTCTACAAAGTAAATCCAAGACAAGGATATACAGAAAAATCCTGCCTGGAAAGATAAAATAAAGAAATATATTAATTATGAGAAATTATATATTATCAGAGCAAAGGGACCAAACACCAAAAAAGACAAGACAAGCCCTGATGGTCCAGCTCACAGACTGTTCCAGCCAGGATTTCAATGAAGCCCTGAACTTTCACACCCAAAGTCCAACTTTGGACTACAAACTGCTCAGTACATTCAAATTTCTGAGCACATAGAGACTGGACAACAAATGTTACTAATAAATAACTTAACCATTTTATTCCATTTTATTTGGGTCCAGAAACAAGTTTTCTACATCTCAATTCAGCAGGAAGCAATTTTAAGAGAGTGATGCCCCATTCCCAAAAGATGGGGGGGGTCATGTTTTGGTCATTTGATATGTTATAGATGTTGTTTAGGGGAAATGATTACAAATTGTTAAATGGTCTTATTAAACAAGGTATAGGAGGTTAGACTCAAGGAATTTTTATTTCTTTTTCTTTTCTCTATCCTTTCTTATATAGGGAAGAAGGACTTAAAAAGAAAAAGAAGGGAAATGTATGTATATAATATAGAAATGATAAGATATAAGGATAGATTATTGAATCTGCTCTGAAACTTAAAACTATTGTTATTCTTAAAATAAGGTTATCTTTTGATACATTGGTATAGAATTCTGTATATATTGATAAAAATAAGATTAATTTTGATGGAATTTTACAGTTTACTTGTTCAAAGATGATAGATAGTTTTATAAATCAATAGATGTCTTCAAAACCCTCAGAGATGTACAGAAAATGGCATTTAAAGATATTATTATTTTAAAATTGTTTGATTTTAAGACAGTCAGTTCCTGACAGCTCCCATTTGACTTGGAAGAAAACAATGAGCATCAAAAAGACATCTCCCATCAGGAGATAATTCCTACTAGACAAAAATGCCCCTGCTTTCTCAACAGACTATATACAATCCAAAGACGGACCAGAGCTTAAATTTAGGTAAGTTGTCCTGATTCTGAAGCGACAAAATGGGAAAATCCTTATTTCCTGCTGTGCAATTATGTCTGTGAGATATGCTTGGCCAGAAGGCTGAAGATGATGCCCCAACAGTATAGAGAGATATTTGAGACTGTCTAGGCAACAAACTATCATTTTTTTTTCCTTTTGGAAGCTGCTCTTCTGTGCTTCCTTTTCACTCAAATAATAACTTTATCCCTTCTTAAGTCTTTGATGGGGTTGAAGACACAATAGATATAAAATTTCAATTAAATATGAGTTATTTAGGATTTAAAAGGAAATATAGGATATGATAAAAATATTTAGGTTCAGAACTTTAGACACAACAAGATAGATGATTTTTTTTCTTCCTCAAGATTTCCTGATACAAATAGGCTAAATATTATGTGTGTACCTTTTATATATGGTTTTCTTGATTGTCTCATGTTTGTTCATATTGTTTTTACTATATGAGTTAAAAAAAATCTAGCCTTTTTATTAGACAAAATGAGAGAAATGATGGGGTGTTGTTAAGCATTCTAAATGTTGATTGGTCCTGTTTGCTGTCTGTTACTTAATTGACTCTGGTAAAATGAATACTGAAGCCTGGAGATTGGGCAAAGACGGAGGTAGGGAGGACTAAGGTGCTTGGGCTTCTTGAGAGATACAGAGAGCATCTTGGGAAGAAGAAGTTTGCTGGAGAGAAGCCACGAGCAGACAAGGAGGACACACCATGGGGTAGATTAAAGAAGATCCTTCCACATGGCCTGGAACATCACCTTAGTGTGGAGAATAATAGTCCAAAGTGACATTTGTATATGGGGTTATATTTGGATAATAGAATTATTGTTAGTTACTATGACAGTCTATCACAGTTACTTTCTAAGCTACTCAGAAATCAAGTTGCTAAGAGACAAGCAACATTTGCTTATCTAAATATAAGAGATAGATAGGGCATCTTCAAAAACCTCAAGAGATCTGCAGTATATGGCATTCAAAGATGTTTTCTTAACTTAAGATTTTTTTGATATCGAGACATGTCAGCTCCTGACAGCAACCCCTATTCTACTCCAAGTAGAAGATGAGCATCGAAGAATCTCCAGTGGGAGATGATTGAATCAGTGGCAAGCCTATCTCTTGGCAAGAAAAACCACTTGCTTCAACTGTAGACAGAATACTGTCCAAAAAGGACAAAACTTGGAAGCAGGTAAGTCGACAGCCTAGCTCTGCCAAGACAGGGTAGGCAAGTCCTTCATAATTCCTGCTCTACAGTCAATGTCTGTCAGAGAATCAGGCCAAATGACTGAAGACTGATATTGTAATGTATGGAGAGAAAATGGGAACTGTCCAGGCAGCTACTGGTATGCCATTTCTTAGTTTTGGAAGTTGCGGGCCCTGCATTTCCTATATAATCATATATATTTATCCCTCTTAGTTCTCTGAAGTGGTTAAAGAATAGATAGCTAGAGTCTCACAGTTAAATTTTGAGTTGTTTAGGAATAAAGAAGGTGTTGTGGATCTAAGAAGATGATTTTAAAATTGTGATGCAAGTT
Organism: Lophiomys imhausi; assembly: GCA_907164525.1. Lineage (NCBI taxonomy): Eukaryota > Metazoa > Chordata > Mammalia > Rodentia > Muridae > Lophiomys > Lophiomys imhausi. Next base: position 4,732,031 of record CAJQZJ010032660.1, on the reverse strand, counting down.
AGTATGAAAGTTGAGTTAGATATAGAACTTTAAACTCATGGAGATGGTTAGATAGTAGAATGTTAAAGTCAGGTGCCAAATACATATGGACTGGACATTGGGAATGTATGCTAAGCCATGTAACTATCATAATTGTGGCCTATTTATTTCTGTTGTTTTGTATTGTATTTATTGTTGTAAGAGAAATAACCATTTGTTGGACAGAAAGGAGGAGCTGTTAGGGGGAAAAGATATAACTTAAGCTAAAAAAAAAAGGGTAGAGGATGGGGGGGTTGAGGGGGAAGAGGGTGGAAGGGTGGGACTGGAGGGGGGAGTAGGGAGGGGATTGTAATTGAGATGTCACTTGAAGAAATAAAAAATAAATTATAAAAAAAAGAATTATGAACAAGCTTAGATGGGCTAGGATTGCACAACTCAGGCCTAGGCTTGTTAAAATCTTCATCGTGTCTATGTGTATTCATTTATAATGTCGGGTTAAGGATTAACACTGCCGACCAATTAAAGATAATATAAATACTAGTAAATAATTTAATTAGCCATTATTTTTTTCTACATATGGATCTAATTTCATTCTTTTACATGTCAACATCCAGTTGGACCAGAACCATTTGTTGAAGATGTCCTTTTTCCATTGTATGGTTTTGGCTTCTTTGTCAAAAATTAAATGACCATCGGTGTGTGGGTTCATTTTTTCATCTTCAATTCGATTCAATTGATCCATTGTTGTGTTTCTATACCAGTACCATGCTGTTTTTATTACTATTGCTCTGTAGTACAGCTAGAAATCTGGGATGGTGATGCCTCCAGATGCACACATGTGAGCAAAAAACACTCATAAAACTTTTTAAAAGAAAGGAAGATGCTTATGGAGGACTGGCAAGAGGGCCCGTGTATGCAAACATGAGGACTGTAGTTCAGTTCGGCAGACCTCACATAATATTGGGCAGGCAAGGTAGTTTGCCTGCCTGCCTGCCTTCCTGCCTTACAACCTGGGATGGTGGAGTCTGAGGATTCCCCAGAGCAAGCTAACTGTCAGGATAAACCCAATCAGGGGGCTGAAGAGATGACTGACTGCTCTTCCAGAAGACCCAGGTTCTATTCCCAGCTCCCACAAGGCAGCTCCATGAAACTCCAGATCCAGGGGATCCAACACCCTCTTCTGGCCTTGAGCAGGAACATAGACTTTGATACCTGTCAATGAGACACTTTGCCATGGTGGTGCTCCCTTGTAGGCCCCCAGTGTATGAAGAGGCTCTTGGCTCTAATATGACTGCTGAACTGGGGCAGGGAACTGATATGTAGGGACACTCCACTCCAGAGGAGTGGGGTGGAAGGGATGGGGATAGAGGGTGGGAGGGTGGAACTGGGAGGGGTTGAAAGAGGGTACTGTAGTGGAGATGTAACCTGAAGTAATAAATAAACTGGGATTTTTTTTTAAAAGGAAAATGTTTGTTTGAGTTTTACAGTTTCAGAAGGTTAGAGTCTATGACCATTGTGCTGTAGAGCATGGAAGTAGTGAGGCATGGTGCTGGAGAAACATCAAGAACCAACATCTTGGGAAAAAGCCATAAAGCAGAGTAAGGGACACTGGGAATGGAGTGAGTATTTTGGAAGCTCATAACCAGACCTAAGCGGCACTTCCAACAAAGACACTGCTAATCCTTCCCAAACATTTCTACCAACTTAGGGTCAAATATTCAAACATATGGGCCTATGGGGCCACTCTCATTGAAACCACCATATAAACTAAATACATTACTGTTCCATATTTGCTTAAGTAGTCAGTGCTCACTTTTCAGACTTTGTCTGGTAGAAGAGGACCATGAGGCTAGATGTTCAGTGGCCTCCATCTTACTACATTTGACCCTGAAATCTATATAGCTAAGTTCTACCTCATTGCATGATGGGGAGAAAAAAATAGTGGCATAATAATTTTATATATTTTTATTTTTTATTGTTTGAGAATTTAAAACATGAACATACTGTGATTCAATCAAATCTACCCTCCAGTTCCTCCCCTCTAAAAACTTGATTCTTAAGACACCAGCAGCCACAAATTACTTAATGTTTCCTCAGCAAGATGCAACGCTTCATGAGCTTTTTCCTATTCTGTGCTGGGATTTTAGCTGACTTGATCTTGTGTAGGTATAATGCTACTGGTAGTTTATATTACCCTGCCATTCTCAACAAATACTGTTTCACTTCAGATGTCCTGTGCCTATGATCCTATTCTGGAATAATCTCTGAGACTTGGGAGGAAGGGATGTGATATAGGAGTGTTGTTTTGTGGTGAGAGTTTTTGTTTCTTAAAAAAAAAATCCAGTTATATTATGTGTATAAGTTTTTGCCTTAATTTCAGGTGTGAGATGTGGGGTTGCTTCAGTTTTTCCAAAGCTGTTAAGTAAGATTGTCTTCTGCTCTAGCAGGGGTGTGGTTTTGATAGCTTCAGATAATTTAATTCTGAGGACTCTGGAGAGGCTGTAAATATCAGAGCCCAGAGAAGGACAGAGGTGCTCTGAAGAAGGAAACAGCTGTTATTCTTCTGAGCTGCTGCTGGTTGTCCTGCTGCTGCTGCTACTGTTGCTGGTTTGCTGGACTGCTGAATATCTTGTAGGCTGAAATTGCTATTGCCCCAAAGAACCCAATGACCTTAACCACCAAGAAGAAGTAGCTCAAAGAGACCTACATCCCTTTCTTCTCTAACCTTCTTTCTCTCCTGCCTATTGTTGACTAGTTGGAAGGAATAAGAGTTGGAAGGGAGGAAGAGGTTTAAGATCCCAGTAAAAATAGATTTAAAATGTTCAACAACATTGGTTAGAACTGAGTACTACACAGTCTCTTAGTTTCTTCACAGAGACCCATTGTGGGTCTCTGTGTTAAACACCATCTATCAATTGCTAATGCATTAACTTAAAGTTTTCTGAGTATAAAGCAAAATACAATAATTAAATTAATATCAAATATAAATTAAATGTTATAAATATTACATTTCAAATTTAAATATATGTTTATTAAAAATAAATATGACAAATCTGGGAACAGACCATTTGCCTAGCATGTGCACAGCCTTGGGTTTGATCCTCAGCACAAAATATATATGCATAACATATTCATTCCAAATACTTCCATTCTAAGTCCACAGGCTTTTCATAATTCATCCCAAGAAAACAGCATCACATTACCTTAACAAAGAAATTTTATATGGATTTTTTTCCTTGATACAATAAACATTAAAATGAAGGTAGAGAGTTCACTGGATTGGTACCAAACAATAAAAGGAAATTGTGTTGCATGACCTCAAATCTAGACAGGAAGCAGTCAGTGCTTCCAGAAGAAGAAATCAGAGAAGCTGTTTCATTGAAAATTATACAAATATGCATAAAGCAGCTAGATGGAGAGTGTGGAACCAGAATACACAGATTCAACAAACTCATCTGGGCTGTTGTTATTCACATTCCAGTCCAGGCTGCCCACCTTTTACTTCTTATATAAGGAGAACTCTCTAATACTATAAACTATCCCAAAGTTGTCCTTTGACAGCTTGTGCTTGCTGAAGGTGAAGGATTTGCTGTAATTAAAGGTAAGAACTGAAGAGAACCGTGTATGTGTACCTTTGACCACTGCATCAATTTATTACCTTTCTTTTCTTCTTTTCATTTATTTTTCTCATACAATACATACCTCCACTCCCTGCACTTCTTCTAGCACCCCTACCACTCCCCCTTTCCCCCAGACTCACTGCTCCTCAATTTCCCTTCAGAAAAGAGCAGGCTTTCCAGGGATATCAATCAAATATGGGATAGCAAGTTCCAATAAAGCTAGGCACAAATCCTTATTTCAAGACTGGACAAGACAGCTCAGTGAGAGGAAAAGTATCCCAAGAGCAGGGAAAATAGAGATACTCCTCACTACCACTGTTGAGTTCCACAAAAACCACAAGCTAAACAACCATAGCACATATGCCAAAGACCTAGCTCCATGATTGCTGCTTCAGTCTCTCTGGACGCCATGAGCCCTGCTTGGTTGATTCTGTGCATTGTCCTTTTCCTTTTAAGTGGCCACTGCCATTCCCATGCCTAGTGGCACTAAGTAAAGCAGTTGTCCCTGTTGAGACACTATTGGGAACTATGAGTTAATTACACAAGAGATCTTTGATAACATCTAGAAATATCTTTGATTGTCATGATGGGGGGAAGGGCTACTATTTTAATTTAGCAATAAGAGGCCTGGCATACTGATAAATGTCCTACAACACAGAAGATATGCTCCACCTCCAGGGACAAAGCATATCCAGGGACAAAATGTCAGTAGTCTTTAGATGCTCTGAATTAAACCAGAAGAGGTGTGGAAACTATCTTTTCTTTCTCTGTTTCCTGCTTCCTTCCCTTAATGAACAACTTTTAGTCCTCAGTTTTTCTTACTGTAGAAAACTCCAGCATTGAAGACAGCTCCCAGCTCTGAGTCAGGTGCTCAGGAAATGGTGGTTTCTTTTCAGTCCTTTGTCAGCTAACATTAAAGTAAGTCAAATGTGATACACACAGCAAACCATTTGACCACAGAGCATTCCATACCAGGATGCATTACACTGCATAACAGAAGACTAACATAAAGAGAAACAGAGTTCTTTCTCTCTGTATGTGTTTTTAAAATTTATTTTGCTTTTAATGTTACAATTATGAAAAAGAGCTGGGAAAAAATTATAATTACATCATTTCCTCCTTCTCTTCCATTCCCTCCCACAAAACCCTCCCATATACTCTTCCCTTTTTTCTCTCTTGAAAATACATGGCCTCTTTTTTCATTAAAATTTTGTTACATATATATGCATAAGTATAACCTGATCAGTGGGTATAACCTTATTTGTGTGTGTGTTTTAGGGGATGACTGTTTGGTGTTAGATAACCAGCTGGTGTGCTTTTCCCTAGGGAAGACTATTTCTCCCACTCTTAGCATTTCTTAGTTTCCTGTAGTTCCTTGTGTAGGATTGAGGCCTTTTTAACTTCCCCCTCTCCACTTTGGCATGTCTATTGTTCTTTATCATAGTAAGAATTTTGGTGTCTTTCAAAGCCATTATATTATGTAAACATGTTTTTGTTTTAATCCCAGGTGTGGGATATGGGGTTGTTTTAGATTGTCCACAGCTGCAGACTATTTGCCTCATGCATGGTCTGGGAGGGATGTGATTCTGCCTGCTAGAGATAGCTTAATTCAGGGTACTCTAGAGAGGGTATAAAAATACCAGAGCCCAGAGGTATCCAAGATGGCGGCAGTCCACAAGGAGGCATTTTGAATGTGGGGTAAACAGCTATAACAGCACAGAATTATAAGGTGCTGAGCAACAATCTGAGTGGCTTGAACCCAGCAACACAGGGACCATTAAAAGTCCCTGGGAAAGACTCTCCTCTCCTCTCTTGGACACTCAGAAAGACAGGCCAGCAGAAAACATGGAAGCTGCTGAATCCTGGAATCATCACCAAGAGAGCGATGGGGTAAGAGCCACACAAATACCAAGAGAGCAAATCCCAATTATAGACAGGGTTACTCACCAGCACCCTGGGTTCTCAGATTCCACACAGGCATTCCAACAACAAGTGGAAGATTAGCAGAGCCATGGGAACAGGATATATTCTCAGCAGAACCATTGTGGCTGTAGGCCACAGCATGTTCTATGCTACGGGGCAGCAGCAGTATATATCGGGCCGCAGTAGGTCCATAGCACATCGGCATTTTAGCAAATGCAAGCATATCTAGGCTTCTCCAGAGGCGTGTGGGACATACAGGCCTCTCTATTGGATGTGCAGTCACTGGGAAGAACACTGCAGCTAGACAGAGCAGGGGGATACATTTCCTGCAGCGGGTTATGCTGCTATGCCACTGCAGTGTCGAGAGACTTGGAAGACAGTGGCTCCAATTGCCAGTATCCAAGGACAGCTCCAGACAGACATAGGAGCAGTGAGATAAGAGCTGGCAGAAAGGCGGGCAGCTGGGATGGAAGGCGGCTTGGATCCCCACAGGGTCCAAGCCCTGGGCAGGTTGTGGGGTTAATATCGGACTCCTCTGCTTGGGCTGGCTATTCCATCAGGAAACCAGATCTCCAGAATATATACTCCCCCCCCCCACCCCCGGAGTAGTGAGGTCTTGGCCTGGGAGCACTACTGATTGACTCAGACTAAAGGGCTTAGTGCTTAGGGCCAGGAGGCACAGAGGTGCCCTGGGGACCATATAGACAGGTGAAAGCCTATCTGGGCTGGCCCAGCAGAGACCACAAAGGTACAGGAAATATAGACGCTGACGGATAACACTGAGTGCCTCCCACCGGGAAACTGTACTCCCTCCCTGTTGGATCCTTTCAGGACTCCAGTTGGCAGATACAAACCTAAACCTAGGACCTCCAGAGTCCACAGCATCTGTGCTTGGACACCCAGGAGCATACCAGCAGAGCAGCTACATGCTGAATGTCCAGACTGCAACAAAGAGAGCTCTGACTCAGGAGCAGTGAAACAATCCCAGGCCATTCCTCATTGCCTGGGAGTGGGCTGTACCAGCTCACAGTACTTCTGGCTATTCGGTGCACATTGATCCTGAGAACTCCCTGAGAGCAGCTTGGGAGGACCATGAAAACAGTCCAACAAGTAAGCTGCAGGGGAGCTACAGCCCCAGCCAACAGTCTGTGGCCTGCCAACCTGCACCATCATCTATACAAAGACCAGTTGGATCCCAGGAACCTACAGGAACACATCGCACCACAACCTCTCACCTGAGTCCACAATTGGGACAAAACAGGAAGGAGTGAACTCTGGGAGAAACACTGAGAACTTACCTCCACACAAGGGCCCATCCAGCCTGTAGAAAACTACAGATCACCAAGCTATACAACTTCTACACCAAAGCACCCCTCTTGGCACCAAGCCCAGAAGGCATAAGGAACAAACAGCTAAGAACAACCAAATGGCTGAAGGTCAGTGAAAGAACAGATCCAACAAAAATTCCAGGAAATTTGACTCCAACAAAATGCAGCTGTGCTGGTACAGCAAGCTCTGACCATTCCACCACAGCTGAAACACATGAAAACCATAACAAATTTATATTCTGGAAAGTGATAGATTCCTTTCAAGAAGAATTTAAATCTCTGAAGGAATTCAAAGATTCCACAATTTTACAAGCGAAAGCAACGGAGAATACCATTACAGATCTCCAAGCCAAAGGGACTAACCTGAACAGAAAAGAGAGAAGGCTACAAGCAAATTGGAGCAGGAAATATATAAAATGAATAAAATATTTCAAGAGTTGAAACTGGAAGTGGAAGCAATAAAGAAAACACAGTCAGAGATAAGAGTGGAAGTGGAGAATCAAGGGAAAAGAACAGGAACAACAGACATGAGTATCAAAAATAGGATACAAGAGATGGATGATGGGATCTCACGTGTCGAAGATAGGATGGAAGAAATCAGTACAACAACTAAAGGGAATGAGAAAGGTAAAATAGTTCTCACCCACAACATCCAACAAATCAGGGACTCGATGAAAAGTGAACCTAAGAATTATAGGCATAAAGGAAAGAGAAGACACCCAACTCCAAGGTGCAGGACACATCTTCAACAAAATCATAGAAGAAAAATTCCCAAACCTAAAGGAAGGGATGCCAATAAAATTCCAAGAGGCATACTGAACACCAAACAGATTAGATCAGAAGAGACTCCTCTCACCACATAATAATTGAAACTCCAAATGTAGAGAACAGTAAAAGAATACAAAAGCTTTAAGAAAAAAGGTCAGGTAACATATAGTGGCAGACCTATCACAATTACACCTGACTTCTCCTCAGAAACTTTAAAAGCCAGAAGGGCGTAGGAAGATGTCCTACAAGCACTGAGAGAACATAGGTGCCCAGCCAGACTACTATACCCAGCAAAACTCTCTATCAACATAGATGGGGAAAACAATATATTCCATGACAAAATCAAATTTAAGCAGTATCTACCCACAAATCCAGCCTTACAGAAGATCCTAGAAGGAAAATTCCAACCCAGAGAAGATAACTACACCCAAGAAAACAGAGGAAACAAAAAATTCCACTGCAGCTAAACCAAAAGAAACACAGAACCACCACCTACACCAAAATAACAGAAAATAACAACCTTTAGTCATTAATATCCATCAACATCAAAGGACTCAACTCCCCAATACAAAGACACAGGCTTACAGATTGGATCCATAAACAAGACCCACCATTTTACTGCATACAAGAAATGCAACTCACTAATAAAGTTGGATGCTACCTCAGAGTAATGGGCTGAGATAAGGTTTTCCAGACAAATGGACCCAGGAAGGAAGCTGGAGTAGCCATTTTAATATAAAAATAGACTTCCAAATGAAGTTAATCAACAAAGATAGAGAAGGGCATTACATACTCATTAAAGGAAATATTCATCAAGAGGACATCTCAATATTGAACATCTATGCCCCAAATACAAAGTCACCTACATTTGTAAAAGAATCTCTCCTAAAACTTAAATCACACATCGACCCCCACACATTATTAGTGGGAGACTTCAACACCCCACTCACAATAATGGGCAGGTCATCAAGACAGAAACCTAACAGGAAAATAATGAGTCTAACAGAGGTAATGTACCAAATTGACCTAACAGATATCTACAGAATGTTTCACCCAAACACAAAAGAATACACCTTCTTCTCAGTACCACATGGAACCTTCTCCAAAATCGACCATATAGTCAGACACAAAGCCTCAACAGATACAAGGAAACTGAAATAACCCCTTGTATCTTATTAGACCACCATGGACTAAAGCTGGACTTCAACAACAACAGAAACAATAAAAAGCCTACACATACAAGGAAATTGAACAACTCTTTATTGGATGAATACTGGGTCAGGGAAGAAATAAAGAAGGAAATCAAAGACTTCTTAAAATCCAACAAAAATGAAGGCACAACATACTCAAACGTATGGGACACAATGAAAGCTGTGCTACCAGGAAAGTTCATAGCACTAAGTGCCTTCAAAAAAAAAAAAAATTGTGACAGCTCATATTAGTGAATTAACAGCTGAACTGGATGAATTGGAAGAAAAAAAAAAAGAAACACACTCCCAAGAGGAGCAGAATGCAGGAAATCATCAAATTTAGGGCTGAAATCAACAACTTAGAAACAAAGAGAACGATACAAAGAATCATTGAAACCAAGAGTTTGTTCTTTGAGAAAATCAACAAAATAGGCAAACTCTTGGCCAAATTATCTAAAAGGCAGAGGGGGAAAACCCAAATCAACAAAATCAGAAATGAAAAGGGAGAAATAACAACAGATTTTTAGGAAATCCAGAGAATCTTTAGGTCCTACTTTAAAAATCTATACTCCACCAAATTTGAAAACCTAAGTGAAATGGACAATTTTCTTGATAGATTCCACGTTATGAAGTTAAATCAAGATGAGCTTAACAGATTAAACACCCTATAACTCCTAAGGAAATCGAAATAGTCATTAAAAATCTCCCAACCAAAAAAAAGCCCAAGGCCAGATTGATTCAGCACAGAATTCTACCAGAACTTCAAAGAAGGGTTATTACCAATACTCTTCAAACTCTTTCACAAAATAGAATCAGAAAGAACACTGCCAAACTCATTCTATGAGGCCACAGTTACCCTGATTCCTAAACCACACAAAGAACCAACAAAGAAAGAGTACTTCAGACTGATCTCCCTCATGAACATAGATGCAAAAATACTTAATAAAATAGTGGTAAACTGAATCCAAGAACACCTCAAAAGTATCATATACCATGATCAAGTAAGCTTCATCCCAGGAATGCAGGGATGGTTCAACATACAAAAATCCTTCAACGTAATTCACCATATAAATAATTTGAAAGAAAAAAACCACATTATAAACTCACTAGATGTTGAAAAAGCATTTGACAAAATCGAACACCCCTTCATGCTAAAAGTTCTGGAGAGAACGGGCATACAAGGAACGTACCTAGAAATAATAAAGGCAATATACAGCAAACCAGTAGCCAACATCAAATTAAATGGAGAGAAACTTGAAGCATTTCCTCTAAACTCAGGGACAAGACAATGATGTCCATTTTGCCATATCTCTTCAACATAGTACTTGAAGTTCTTGCTAGAGCAATAAGACAACTAAAGGAGATCAAGGGGAAAAACATTGGAAATGAAGAAGTCAAATTATCCCTATTTGCAGATAGTATACATAAGCGACCCCAAAAATTCCACCAGAGAACTCTTACAGCTGATGAACACCTTCAGCAAGGTGGCCGGATACAAAAGTAATTTGAAAAATCAGAAGCCCTTCTTTATACAACAAATAAATGGGCTGAGAAAGAAATTAGGGAAATAGCACCCTTCACAATAGCCATAAACAATATAAAATACTTAGGGGTAACTCTGTCCAAGCAAGTGAATGACATGTACAACAAGAACTTCAAGTCCTTGAAGAAAGAAATTGAAGAGGCCATCAGAAGAGGGAAAGATCTCCATGCTCATGGATACATAGGATCAACATAATAAAAATGGCCATCCTACCAAAAGCAATATACAGATTCAATGCAATTCCTATCAAAATACCAACAAAATTCTTTATAGATCTGGAAAAAGCAATTCTCAATTTGATATGGAGCAACAACAACAAAAAAACCAGAACAGCTAAATCATACTATACAATAAAAAACAAACAAAAAAAGTGGAGGTATCACCATCCCAGAATTCAAGCTGTAATACAGAGCAATAGTAATTAAAAACAGCATGGTACTGGTATAGAAACAGACAAGTGGATCAATGGAATCGAACTGAAGACCCAGAAATGAACCCACACACCTATGGTCACCTAATTTTTGACAAAGAAGCCAAAACTGCACAATGGAAAAAAGACAGCATCTTCTTTTTTTTTTTTTTTTTTTGCTTTTTTTTCCTTTATTTTTTATTTCTTCAAGTTACATCTCAATCGCAGTCCCCTCCCTATTCCCCCTCCAGTCCCACCCTCCCACCCTCAACCTCCCATCCTCTTCCATTTCTTTTTTCTTTTAAGTTTAAGGTATATCTTATTTCCCCATACAGTTTCTCCTTTCAGTCCAACAAATGGCTCTTTCTCTTATAAAAATAAAGACAATACAGTACAACAGAGGTAATTAGGCCACAGTTATGAGGGTTATATGGCTTAACGTACATTCCCAATGACCAGTCCATATGTATTTGGTACCTGACTTTAACATTCTACTATCTAAACATCTCCATGAGTTTAAAGTTCTATATCTGACTCAACATTCATACTAATTGCAACACAATTTTAAAAGTATCTTCTTAGATGTATAACACTCTCTTGACTCCTAAATAACTCAAAACTTAATTATGAGACTTTATCTATCTGTTCTTCAATCACCTCAGAGACCTGAGAGGGATAAATATATCTGATTTTATAGGAAGTACAGGGTCTGCAGCTTCCCAAACTAAGAAATGACATACCAGTGGCTGCCTGGACAGTTCCCATTTTCTCTCCATACATTACAGCATCGCTCTTCAGAAAAGACAGCATCTTCAACAAATGGTGCTAGTCCAACTGGAAGTCCACATGTAAAAGAATGAAATTGGACCCATGCTTATCACCTTGTACAAAACTTAAGTTCAAGTGGATCAAAGACCTTAACATAAGCCCAGTCACACTAAATCTACTAGAAGAGAAAGTGGGGAATACCTTCGAACTCATTGACACAGGTGACAACTTCCTGAACAGAGAACACCAACAGCTCAGGACCTAAGACCAACAATCAATACATGGGACCTCATGAAACTGAAAAGCTTCTGTAAGGCAAAAGACACTGTCATTCGAACAAAACAGCAGCCTACAGATTGGGAAAATACCTTCACCAACCCCACATCTGACAAAGGGTAATATCCAAAATTTACAAAGAGCTCAAGAAATTAAATGACAAGAAACCAAATAATCCAATTAAAAAATGGAGGAAAGATCTCACACCTGTCAGAATGGCTAAGATCAAAAGCTCAAATGACAGCACATGCTGGCGAGGGTGTGGAGAAAGGGGAACCCTCCTCCATTGCTGGTGGGAGTGCAGGCTTGTGCAACCACTATGGAGATCAATCTGGTGATATCTAAGAAAACTTGGAATAGCTCTGCCTCAGGTCCCAGCCATACCATTTCTGGGTATACATCTAAATGATTCCTCACTGAATCACAAGGATGTTTCCTCATCTATGTTCATAGCAGGCTTATTTGTAATAGCTAGAAACAGGAAATAACCCAGATGTCCCTCAACCGAAGAATGGATTAAAAAACCGTGGTACATCTGCACAATGGAATATTACTCAGCCATCAGAAACAATGAAATCATGCCATTTGCAGCCTAATGGATGAAACTAGAGAAGCTCATCCTGAGTGAGCTAACCCAGACTCAGAAGGATGCACATGGCATCTATTCACTTATAGTCAGATTTTAGCCGTATAGTACAGGATATCTATACTATAACCAGTGCATCAAAGGGAACATGAAAATAGACTTTTTATGCAGTCAGTGAGACACTTTGCCCTAGTGGTGCTGCCTTATAGCCCCCAGTGTATGAGGAGGCTCTTGGCCCTCATATGACTTCTGAACTGAGGCGGGTGAATGTTATGTAGGGACACTCCACTCCAGAGGAATGTGATGGAAGGGACAGGAAGTAGAGGATGGGAGGGTGGGACTGAGAGGGGTGGAAAGAGGACACTATGTATGGAGATGTAACCTGAAGTAATAAATAAATAGAACATAAAATACATCTTTGTCCACACAATATTTTCTGGACATCTATGAGGCTAGATATCTTATATTCAGATTTATTTATTTCAAAATCTTTCACTTTGACCCTTACTTTGGTCATTTTCCCATTCTAGTTCATGTAAGACTAAATGAGTTCTAGTAGATAAATTAGACCACAAATAGATTGTACAAACCTCCAAGTACATTGAAAATATTGTCAAAATTTTAATCTTTCCTGGCTTTCCTCCATATCACTATATGGAATTCATCAACTTGAAACTTAATAAGAGTTTGCAAATAAACCCTCTTAAACAGAATATCCAGAATAAATGCCCAGTGCCATCAGCCTGGACCACTTTATATAAAACGTTTATGCTTTAAGTTAGAAATTACTGTGCTAAAAGATGAACACTGCTTCAAAGTGCTCTTCAAAATATTCTTCTATGTTGCCTTCTCTTAGTTATCCTAAACATCTGTAACATGTATTTTCTCTCCTCCTTCTCACCAGCTAAAAACAATTTGTTCATTGATGAATGATCAACCCCCAAGTGAATTTTTAAGGCAGGACTTCCCCAAGCTTTAGACTGCATTGGCCCTGCTACTAAATGCTTTTAGAAAATGCTTTTAGAGATAAAAGCTTTGGAGCACGACTTTACCTCATGATGATAGTCACATTGCATCCACAATTGTTTTTAAGAATAGAGTTCTTGTCTTCCTTTCTCAGTATATTACAAAGCAAAATGAGGACTGATCAGGCTGTGTCTCTTCAGGAAGACCATCTGATAACCTAGATGTAGGAACAAAACTCAATAAATGAATGACAAGCCACTTTCCCTCAGTGAGATGAGCAAAAACAGGTCTGGGAATTAAGATGAACTTCAATGTACAATTCAAGGAAAGTGAGTGAAGAAGACTTTCCCTTGTGTACAGAAGCAGTGGTAAACTTTAGGCCAGGCTTATGGAATAGTGATAACTGAGTGGACAGGCACTACAGAGCCTAACCAGCCTATCTAAGTTCAAACCTGATCTGACTTCAAACCTGGACCCACTAACTACCAGCTGTGGAAATTTGTGCAAACATAGCTATTTGTCTGATTTTATGTTTTCTCTTTCTGTTGTTATGTCCCCTCACTGCTCACCCCACCTCATTATCTTTTGATGGAAAGGTGATCTTCAATCTTTTGTCAAAAAATAAAATGAAAATCTTACACTGTGGAGATAGTTCAGCTGGTTCAGGGCCTGTTTACAAACACGCAGAGCTGAGATGCTTTACCAGGGAGATGTGATCCTCTGTATTATAATCCCAGATCTGGAGAAGTGGAGGCACATAGATCCCTGATCCTTGACAGCTAGCTAGCACAGCCTACTTGGCAAGTTCTAGGCCAGGATGAGACCCTGTCACAAAAAAATTAAAATTAAAGTTAAAAGGTGTATAGTGCCTGAAGAACAGTACCCAAGACAGTTCTTAGGTCTCCATATGCACAAACACATGTGCATATATACCTCAACACATATGTCAACATACTTAGACAGACACACACACACATACACAGATACACACACACCTATCTTTTGTATTCTGGGTGTTAAGTCTTTTAGGAATTGAAAGGAAGTCTTGTTTTCCTTTTCTTAACAATTTGCATATTTTAGATTTTGTTTTTATTTTGTCCTATTTTGTTAACTTGAGACAGAGCCTCACTGTGCTGCTCAGGCATGCCTTTAACTTGTGACCTTTCTGCCTCTGTTTTCCTCTCTAAAGGGTGACATTCGGGCTTTACCTGAAGATTTATTTGTTTATTTATTTTTCTTTTTTTAGGTTTTTCGAGACCAAGTTTCTCTGTGTATCGTTGACTGTCCTGGACTCACTTTGTAGACCAGTCTGGCCTTGAACTTACAGAGATCTGCCTGCCTCTGCTGATCCCCCCCCCCCCCCCAGTGCTGGGATTATAGGCGTGCTAGGGCACAGCTGCCTACCTAAAGATTTTTTACAAATTTTAAAAAATGTTTTAACCAAATATTTTTTTCATTTTTAAAAAATCTTTCCTATCTTGGCCACTCTCTTCTCTATGTCCAGGTTTCATGAGAACATTAGCTGTATTATTATCCTTACCTTCTTCAGCTGTTCAACTGGAATATTCTTAATAAAAGCAAAAATGTTAGCTTCATTTTGCAAAAGTCCATTGAAAATCTCTGATACTTGCCTCTTTTTCACATCTTTGAGGCACTTGAAGACATGGGCCACTTTATTCTTTTTAAAATTTTCTCATAGATTCCCTTGAGGAAGATGCCTTTGGGTGTTCCTTCCTTGTCCTGAAATCATCTCTGACGGTCCTCTACCAAATTGGGTGTCCTCTCTTCATCTGATCTCCAATGCTGATCTTCTCAAAGATTTACCATAGGCTGCCAGATTCTCTACTGTGCTCCAGTGAGTGTTTATAATAAAAATTAGTACTTTTCTTTCAGGAATGAAAATTCCAAGCAGGGTGGTGGTGGTGCAGGTGCATGCCTTTAATTCAAACACTGAGAAAGTGGAGGCAGGTGGATTTCTGTGAGTTTCAGGCCAGCCTAGTCTACAGAGAAACTTCCAGGACAGTCAGGGCTACACAGAGAAACCCTGTCTCAAAAACAAACAAACAAAAGAACCAAACAAACAAACAAACAAAACAAAATCAAACAATAAAAAAGCAGAATGAAAATTCCCAAGCATGGTATAAGAGAGATGGCATCTAAAAGTACTTTACCCTGCAAACCTGAAGACCTGAGTGTGATCCTCAGAACCCTGGCATGGTGATTGACATCTGTAATCCTAATAGTCTTAACATGACTTTCTGTGTGGACCACTGCAATATCTGACCCATTGGTCTTATCTACATGTTTGTTTGTGATTCATTCTTTGTCAACACATAGTGTTCCTACAATATACCACTCACTATTCTGTTTCTGAGACATCCATTGTTCTTTTTTTTAAATTATTTATTTACTAAAGTTAAATCCTGATCACTGACCCCTCCCTCCACCCTAACTTGTCCCACACTCCTACCCTCTTCCCCTTCCCTCCTCTCTTCCTCAGATAAGGAGACACCAGCCCCTGTCAACACACCCCAGTTCATGAAGTCCCATCAGTGCTAAGAGCATCCTCTTCAACTGAGGCCAGATAAGGCAGCCCTGCTAGGATAAAATCTTTCATGAACAGGCAACAGAGTCCATGTCAGAGCCAGCCACCCACTTCACTTCCTAAGGGATCTGCATGAAGACCAAGATGACTATCAGCTACATAAGTGTAGGGGACCTAGGTCCAGTCTATGTATGCTTTTTGGTTGATGCTTCAGACTCTGTAAGCCACCTGGGGCCTAAATTGGTTGGTTCTGTTGGTCTTCATGTGGAGTTCTTGTCCCTTCCAAATCTTTCTATTCTTCTACAAATCTCCCAGAGCTCCACCTAATTTTTGGCTATGTGTCTCAGCATCTATTTGGATCTGCTGTTGGGTGGAGTCTCCTAGAGGATAGATATGCTAAGTTGCTGCCTTCTTTGGATCTTTGTGCTGTAGGATGATTATCTTGTACTATATGGCTAATATCCATTTGTAAGTGAGTTCAAACCATGTGTATCTTTCTGGGTCTGGGTTAGCCACACTTAGGATGATTCTTTCTGGTTCCATTCATTTGCTTGCAAATTGTATAATTTCCTTGTTTTTAATAGCTGAGTAGTATTCCATTATGTAGATGTACCACAGTTTTTTTTTATCTATTCTTCGGTTGAAGGACATCTGGGTTGTTTCCAATTTCTGGCGATTACAAATAAAGCCGTTATGAACACAGTTGAGCCAATGTCCTTGTTTAATGGCATATCTTTTGGGTATATGCCCAAAAATGGTATTGCTGGGTCTTGAGGTAGAGCTATAACCAATTTTCTGAGATATTGCCATATTGATTTCCAAAGTGGTTGTACAAGTTTATACTACCACCAACAATGGAAGAGTACTACCCTTTCTCCACATCCTTGACTGGCAGCATGTGCTGTCAACTGAGTTTTTGATCTTAGCCATTTTGGCTGATACTCACTGTTCTTGGGATGAGCACCAAACTTACTCTGTCCTTTTACTTCAAGAGACAACTCTTCTGTGTCATTTCCCCTTACATGTCATATATTCTTCTGGATAATTTCATGTACTGATTTCTCTTTCTAGACTTTTTGTTTGTTCGTTTTTGGTAGCCAATCATCTTACCCTCACATTTACTATCTTTCCACAGGGGTAACATTTTATATCTCACAGGCTAGATTACCACTAATAGCTTTGAATTTTCCAGTTGCACTGCCTTCTGGATTTCTTTATCAGAGTCTACTTTCCATATGGACATAAGCTTTGTCAAGAAGGAATTATGCCCGTCCCATATGGTGCTTGCTTAGTGCCTTCCTTCCCTCTTTCCTTCCTTCTTTTTTTTGCTTCTTTTCTTCCTTCTTTCCTTCCATTTTTCTTTCTTCCCTTCCTTTCTTCTTCCCTTCCTTCCTTGCTTCTCTCCTTCCTAATTTTTTTTTCTAATATAGAATTGAAGTGTTACAAGAATCAGTACCCCTCTCCACAAAAAAGACAAGATTGACAAGATAGATCTTGAGTTAATGGATCTGAATCATAAGGAAATGTTTGTATTGGCAGAGACAATAGAGCACAGTGTTCAGACAGAGGGAAGATTTCAAACAAAATGCAGAGAAAAGATCAGCATGGTATTATGAGGCAAACTGATTAACCTCACCTGTGGAGAAAGTTTCCTAACCTAAGGCAGCAGCATTCCTTAAATGACAATTACAGAAACTCTTGGTGAAGTGGGAAGTCATTTGTGACTATGTGAAGGTTTCTTTTAATATAGATTTCATTTTAGCCTATGGCTCTCACATTAGATCTCATTGGCCTGGGGTGAGCAAAGGAAGCAAGGGAGTAGAAAATTGAAGCCTGGCTGTGTACATACATGGTACTGTCATCCAAATATGCATGTCAACACTGCTGCCACTTCTCAGTTCCTGCCCTGCCATCTACCAAATGACTGAGGAACCAATTTAGGAGGAAGTGCAAGACTGAGTTGATTGGAAAATTCAACACAAGGACATGACTTTTGGGTTGAGTTTTTTGTTTTGTTTTTGTTTCTGTTTTTTTTTGTTTTTTGAGGCAGGATTTCTCTGTGTCAGAGAAATCTGAAACTGTCCTGGAACTCTCTCTGTAGACCAGGCTGACCTTGAACTCAAAGGGATCTACCTACCTCTGCCTCCCTCATTCTAGGATTAATGCACCACTGTCCCGCTGGGTTGAGTTATTTTAACAATATATATCTATGAAGCTTTTGATGAATATAGAACGTTTTTATTCCTTGAGATGTAATCATTCTCTTTTTTAATTGTTTGAAAACAATATTGAATATTGAAAATAATAAAGTATGTTGAATATTGAGACTGGACAGTGTTTGAAATTATATGCATATGATTTATGATAAAATAAATAGTAAAATTATGTGTCTGTCTATTGCCTTTCCTTGAATAATCTAAATCTTCCATCTTGAGATGACAATCTTCGCCCCCCTCCCTCCTGTTGGCAGGACAAACTTTTATTCAGATTTTTCATTTCCTACCTTAGCCACTGCTGCCATCTAGTGGCAAGTTATGTCCGTAAACAAAGGTTCTTTCAGAAAATAGCCTTAGAATTTATAATACAATTCTTTGATGCCACTAATAATGACACCCTCAAAGCTAACTGTACACTGATAATAATTATGCTACATCATTAAAATTTAAAAGCAAAGAAATATAAAAACTGACACACACACATACACACACAATCTGAAATTAAAATTCTCAGTATTGAGATCAAATGTTTACTAAATATTCTGGGATCATCTTTTTTATGTTAGACACAAAGATAGAAACAATTATGGATTATTAAAAGTTCACCTGACTTTGAGGATATTGATTTTTAATTGAGTAATAGGGAAAGATGAAAACCAAATCCTTGTCCAGAAGTCAAAATTTTCTATCATCATTAAAAGATAGAATAGCTCCCCTTTTCTGAGGATAAGGGGAGGGAGGATAGGAGGAAATGGGTGGGTGTGCAGAATCCAAAGGAGGGGAAGGAGGGGACTATGATTGGGATCTAAAATGAATAAATAAACATAATTATAGAAAAAAGAGAAAGAATGGAAAGTCTCAGGTATGAAAACTCACACTCATATTTATAGTCACTCACTCCTTAGGCTTCAGAATGTTGGTCTAAGTCTGTGTACATGAAGACATACCTGATATAGCCTCCATCAAGTGATAGATTCAAGAATCTGAATGGGTCTGACTTAACCTGGGTCCTCATTGGAGTGCCCACCTCCTGCACAGGCCCCCAGGTTTAGGTGTTGACCTACTGTCCAGAAACTAAAGGTTTGTAGCTTCTTTGGTTCTGATTACAGTTGTGTGTGTGTGTGTGTGTGTGTGTGTGTGTGTGTGTGTGTGTGTGTATGTTATACATGTGTCTATGTGGTGCATACATGAGCAGCATATATTTTATTTATCACATTTTTGTTTTATTCCCTTGGGAGAAGGCTTCTCATTGAACCTGGACTTCGCTGCTTGCCAATTTTACAGCTACTCTGCTGGCCAATAAGTCCACACAATCCTCTAGTCCCTATGGCCCTTCCTAGTACTGGGGTTGCAGGCACACAGGCCACACGTGGCTTGTTATGTTTCTTGTTGGGAAACTAAATTCAGTCCTCGTGCATGCATGGCAAGTACCCTTAACATCAAGACATCACCCCAGTCTCTAATTAGTTGTTGACCTTTTTGTTGTTAAGCAGTTGCTTAGAGTATCTAGTAAAGTGCCTCAATACAGGAGTCTGACAAGTTTTGATGACGTTCCTCTAAAATGAAAGGATCACTCTCCTGACAAAGTTTTGGTTAAGCAAATGCTTGGAACTGTTTCCCAGAGTGTGCTGATGAGTTGCCAGCACCACATTCCTTGCTTGCTCTTTGGGGCAATGGATTTTCTAAATAGCTAGCTGAGTAATGGTCAGAGCCATCCAACAAATGTATGAAATCAACCTCCACCACACTGCATTATTTTCTCTCATATCATCTTCATAAAAGGCATTGATAATTAAATGTGTTTTTCACGTATTTAGCCAATGATTAATTCCTTAAAAATCTATCACAAAAGTACTGGGCAAGAAGTAACCTGCTCAGAATAATGAGGTCATAGTTTCAATTCCCAAGGAACCATGACTTATAAAAAAGATATTTTATTTTAACAAAAGATAGTATTTACCGATAGAAGCCTACCTGAAAGAAATATAAGTAAGTGGTCTTGGATTTTAGATGCCAAATACTATCCTTAGGTATTATGTCGTAGCAATAGAAAATGAACTCATATGGTTTTATTGCACTTCAGAGGAGATAAAAGGGAGGTAAGATAATTCTATAATAGAATTGTCATCATTATAGGCCAATGAGAAACAAATTTGTCTACATTATGAATAAGTGTTGATTACCAATGGGATATTTGCCCATAAAAGTTGGAGAGCAGAAGTCCAAGGACTATGTTTGGAATAGAAAGAATGAAAATTTGTAAATAATAATAATATAAAATCTCATTGGAGTACTCTTTTTGGAAAGGTGATGGAAGGACCAATAATATTCTGCTGGAAAATATGATGGAGAGCAAAGGAAGGAGTATGGAATTTCATATCTGATAGGAATACTATTTTATTAGGACTGCGAGAACACAAGCAACTTGATACCTCCGAGGTAGGACAAACATAACTTTGAACACTTTGATTTGGTAAAAGAAGAGAAAAAATGTGAAAGAAATTAAAACATAACTCAGTCAAGAAGCCTTGAAATATGAGAAAATTAATAGCACAATGAAAGGCAGAGGAGTGAGAGGCCTTGAAAGAGAAACACTGTGTTGGAAAAGCATGTGCTACAAATCTGCATAATATTATCAAAAATGTACATTGTGCATTTGTAAAATGTTTGTAAAACTGAACTCCATTACCATGAGTGAAGAACCATGCCATAGTGGATCCCATAAAGATAGGAAAGTAGTGACTACTTAAATATATCCATGGTTAAGTACCTCAAGCATACTCAGATAGTCTATTTACCAAAATTTTCTAAACCTGTTTCTTTGAACATTTTAATTTTTTATTCTGGTTCTACTCAGAGCAAAACAAAACATTCCCATTTATAAGATTTCAAGTCTGTTATTTCACAATGGTTCAGATCTTCATTTTTCTTCTTTTAGATAAATAATATTGGTTCTTTTATATATTTCCCTATGCAAAATTACTTAGAGCTAGGTGTCCTGATGACTGAATAGGCTTTGTTTATATCTTCTTCAATATGTTTATATTCTACAGACATATCAAACACACTACTGAGGAAATCCTCAACATACATCATGCTTTTCTGTACAATTCACCTCCTAAATCAACATTCAGACTTCTTCCATGACTGTGCATCATTATAGGATTGCCAGTTACATATGGACTGGACATTGGGAATGTAGGTTGTACCTTATAATTTTTGTATTTGTGGCCTAATTGTCCTTATTGTTTTGCATTGTATTTATCCTTATAAGAAAAAGAGGCTTTTACTGGAGGGGGAGCTGTTGGGGGGGGGGGGAATGATACACCTTAAATTAAAAAGAAAACCGATAGGAGAGTGAAAGAGAAGAGGGCAGGAGGGTGGGACCAGGAGGGGGAGGAGGGAGGAGACTATGATTTGATGTAACTTGAAGAAATAAATAAATGTTTAAAATTTAAAAAAAATAAGAGAATTTCAGACCAATCTCCCTCATGAACATTGATGCAAAAATACTCAATAAAATACTGGCAAACTGAAAAAAAATGATCAAAATTAGTCAGGAGTGGTGGAGCATACCATTAATCCTAGCACTCGGGAGGCAAAGCCAGGAGTATCTCTGTGAATTTGAGGCCAGTCTGCTCTACAAAGTGCCCCCAGGACAATTGGGGCTATTATACAGAGAAATCTTTTCTCAAGGGGAAAAGATTAAAATTTAGAGTTATGAAGAGATACCCCTTGATTTAATGTTGGCACTTGACTAAAGAGGGTCTATCTATAGTGTTTTATCAGTACTTTATAGACAGTCTCTATTTTAGAGACTTTAGTTTGTATATAGTCAGAAAAGCCCCTATTTTGAAGTTATTCAGTCTTTACTATGTTAGAGGGAATCGTGTATTACTCAAGGTCATTAATCATCAGGCTTTCATGGGTTTACTATTACTAAGGAATAAGATCTTTGAAATTCAGTTTCTAAAATGGCACAAATGGATCCAGATTGAAGGACCCTGTAAGTATCACATGTAGTTGTGGATCTGTGGTAGATATTTGTCTAGCATGTACAAGGCCCTGTGTTTGATCTCTAGAACTACAAAAGATAATAATAAAAAATGAACATTATATTAAAAAAAACACAGCTCTATGTATGTTCTACAATACTTGCTTTTAATAACTTATAAGAGGAACAGAGACAAAAAAAAAACCTGAGTGTTTTATATAAGGTTCCCCTGGGTCAGAGAGGTTTCTCCACTGTTAGAATCATGAACTCTGTGTGAGGTGGTGTTGATAAGCCATTGTGCCATTGGAGAAAATGAGATTAAAAAAAAAATAACTCCCAGCACAGGCAGGTACTGATCTCTGCATCCTGCCACCCAGCACCCATTCTCTGCTTCCCTGTTACAGCTGCTACCTTTCTTCTTCTCAATCCCACCCTATGTTCTGATCTCATTAGTGTCAATTGTCAACTTTATAAAATATAGAGTTACCTGGGAGATAACTGCTAGGCATGCCTATGGGAGATTATCTTAATTTGATTAATTAATGACAGAAAACCTATATTAATTGTGAAGTGACCATTCTCTGAGCTGTGGATCCTGGATTGTAGAAAACAAAGTCAGATAAGCAGAGTACACAATCATTCATCTGCCCCTGCCTCCTGATATTGGATGGGGTATGACTAGCTCCCCAAGGTTCCAGGCATTCTGACTTCCCCACCAAGATGAACTTGGAACTGTGAGCCAGGAGAAGCCATTTATTCCGCAGGTAAGACAATCACTCTGCACAGGAAGTTCAACCTCCCTGCAAGAGCTGCAATGTGGACCTCTGTAAGTACTGGAGTGACAAAAATTTGGTTATAATAACTCAGAAGCTCCTGGTATTGGTTGAAAAACAGTTATATTTATGGAAATTGGAAGAACAAGCAAGTCAGGTAATACAGGTGCATATCACACAAAGGGATGGAAAATGTTCGCACAAACCTGGTAGGAATGTGAAACTGTGCAGTCATTCACATCCCTACTTAAAGGTTTCCATGTCCTCGAATTTTTCCTTTTAGAAATATACAACAGTGAGTTAAAAACTGAATACACTTGCAAAATTTTACAAGAATATTTAGGACAGTAATTTTTGTAACTGAAAAAAGATGGAAAGGACCCAAATATCCATGGGTGACTGAGCAGAGTGTCAGATGCTGTGTAATGGAATAGCAGCCCACAGTTGTGAGCAGTGAAATACTGACAATGTTGAACACCATAGTTCACATATTACAATTCTACTTGTAAGAAACCCCTCAATAGGGAGGTATATTAGTGTTTGCTTTGTGCAACTTTGTCTGGGTAGTGGTGGTGATTGCCTTTAATCCCATCATTTGGGAGGCAGAGACAGGCAGATCTTTGGATTTGAGGCCAAGTTCATCTACAAAAAGTTCTAGGACAGCCAGGACTACACAGAGAAACCATGTCTGGAAAAACAAATACATACACATATAACAAACAAACAAACAAAAGATTACAGGTCTGGTCAGAATTAGAAGTAATAGATTAAAGATACTGAGTTTTTTAGGAAGTCACGAAGATATCCTAAAACAATGTTATTTTTTGCTTAAAAGAATAACTCTTGTGCACATAACAAATGGTTAAGTTGCATCACACATGAAGTGGTGTGTGTGTGTGTATGTGTTTGTGTGTATGCGCACGTGCATGCACACACATATGTTTGTAAGAGAGGAGGGAAAAGAGAAAATAACTATTTCTTTTTTTTGTTTTTTTAATTTTTAAATTTATTTTTTATTTCTTCAAGTTACATCTCAATCACAGTCCCCTCCATACTCCCCCTCTGGTCCCACCCTCCCACCCTCTTCCACCCTCTTCCCCCTCAAATACCCATCCACTTTCTTTTTTTTTTAAGCTTAAGGAATATCTTTTTTCCCCCAACAGCTCCCCCTTTCAGTCCAACAAATGACTCTTTCTCTTATAACAAAAAATACAACACAAAACAACAGAAATATTTAGGCCACATTTATGACAATTACAAGACACAACATACATTCCCAATGTCCAGTCCACATACACACAGCAAACAACATCAATAGTCTATTATCTATCTATGTCCATGTGTTTAAAGTTCTATGCCTATCTCAATTTCTATCCTACCTTGCATTACCAACTTAAACACATCTTCGTAGACCTAAAATATCCTTTTAAAATCCTAAACAACTTGAAATTTAACTGTGAGACTATAACTATCTGGTCTTCAACCACATCAGAGACTTGAGAAGGATAAATATGTCTGATTATACAGGAAGTGCAGAACCAGCAGCTTCAAAAACTAAGAAATGACAGACAAACTGGCTCCCTGGGCAGTCCCCAATTTCTCTCCAAACATTAGAGCATCTATCTTAAGCCTCTTAGTCCCAGATCTCTGACAAACATTAATTGTAAAGCAGGAATTATGAAGAACTTGGGTACCCTGTCTTGTCAGAGTTAGGCTGTTGACTAATCTACTTCTAAGTTTTGTCCTTTTTAGACATCATTCTGTCTACAGTTGAAGCAAGGAATTTTTCTTGCCCAGTGACAAGCTTGTCACTAGTGCAAGTATCTCCAAATGCAGATTCTTCAATGCTCATCCTCTATTTGGATTAGAATAGAGGGTGCAGCCAGGAGCTGACATGTTTTAATATCAAAATGTCTTAAGTTAAGAAAATGTCTTTGAATGCCATATTCTACAGGTCTCTTGAGGTTTTTGAAGACCACCTATCTATCTCTGTATATTTGGCTAAGCAAATGTTGCTTGTCTCTTAGCAACTTGATTTATAATTAACTTAGAAAGCATCCGTGATAAACTATGCTAGTACCTAATGAAAGGTTATGTTTGAATGACTATTAGTTTGCATCTCTCAATTATCCTAAATGGTTTGTGACAGTTTCTATCAAAAGGCCAAAATTTCACATTACATTTTAACTGTTAACTAGGTTCAATACCTTAAAATGGGTTAGCCTTAATTTTCTATCAAATATACGAAGATCAATGTTGATGTAGCCAAATATAATTGTAATTTTGAATCAATATACAAAGATCAATACCAACTTAGCCAAATGTAATCTTAATTTTGTATCAAAGATATAAGAGCACATTCAATAAACTGTCCCTTTTTCTTTATTATTCCTATATTATATCTATATCCCATTTTTTAAAGTATCCCCCCCCCCAAATAGGAGAGAAGTAAGGATGCAGAAAAGAAAAAGAGAGAAATCCCTGGGTCTAACCTCCAAAACCTATTTAACAAGACCATTTAGCAACTTGTAAACACTCCTCCTAAACAACAACAAACACCTATAACCCATCAAATGACCAGAGGTGGGGGGGGGGAGGTGAAATGTGTCTATACCAACACATCTGACAAACAACACAGAAGCTTCTAGAACTGTCTCATACAGAAGACTGTGACATATATGCTCTCTACTGTGTGGTCACAAATTGATGGACAAATCAATCAGGCTCATCAGGGTGAAAAAGAGAGCTCAAGGCAGAAAGCAGAGAGTGGGAAGACACGGCACACATGTGAGGAGACTTCTGTCCTCTATGCCTTAAGCTTGCAAAGATGCCCAGCACAGATATGAACAGATATGATGTAATTACATATGAAGTGACTGAGATCTGCCAGGAGACACCACAGGCTTTTGGTGTGTGTGTGTGTGTGTGTGTGTGTGTGTGTGTGTATAAAATGATAGAATTCCCCATATAGACATTTTTTTTTCTAATTACTCCAAAATATTTAGGAAAATGCAGACAATTACTGGCAATGGTTGGGCCTAGGACTTTTCTACATTATACTGATATGAAAGCAATATGAACACAGATAAAACTGTAATTTTGAACTTTTAACTCATTCATACAAAAGGGTGTTTGAATAATAGCTGTGATGCTTCTTTTCTTGATATTCTGATCATGACAGGGAATATCTTTGTGGCTTTCTAGTTATTTGCATGTTTCTCCTCACTTAGGCTAGTTTAATATTTAAGATTATAAAAAAGACTCACTAAAATTAAAATTAAGAGAGCTGAGTGTATTTCATGGCTACTTAATGTTTAGAGTTTTGCTAAACAAATAAATAGATAGGTATCTCACTTTTTGGTTTTAACATCCTGGTAAATCCTTAATAATTGAATATGTCAAAGATCTTTTATGAATATAAACTATATATTAAAGTCTATCACAGAAGAAATTGAAACTACAAGTTATTAAAATGTGTCATAAAACTATTACATATTAGAACAAATATCAAAATTTTCTAAAAATATCTGTATTTGTGACAAGTTTGTTATTGTTCTATTCTTTAAGCAATGTCTCCAGTGTCTGGATTAATAGAAGATAGCTGGATTCTATGTCTACCTCCACATCAGATGTTGAGATTTATTTTTTTGGATTGAAATATATGACGAAAATCCAACCTTACCTCACTGAACAGTGAAAACAAAGGTAATAGTTTTCATAGGTAGTTTGAATATTCTTTGAGAGTATACCAAAAAATTACCAAAAAGGAATTTCTTAAAAGTGGGAGTAATACTGTCTAAAGGAAGGCTTAGGAACTGTCCAGGCAGCCACTGGTATGTCATTTCTTAGTTTTGGAAGCTGCAGGCCCTGCACTTCCTATATAATCAGATATATTTATCCCTCTAAGGTCTCTGAGGTGGTTGAAGAATAGATAGCTAGAGTCTCATAGTTAAATTTTGAGTTGTTTAGGAATCAAGAGGGTGTTCTGGATGTAAGAAGATGTTTTTAAAATTGTGATGCAAGTTAGTATGAAAGCTGAGTTAGATATAGAACTTTAAACTCATGAAGATGGTTAGAAAGTAGAATGTTAAAGTCAGGTGCCAAATATATATGGAATGGACACTGGGAATGTATGCTAAGCCATATAACTCTCATAATTGTGGCCTATTTATTTCTGTTGTTTTGTATTGTATTTATTAGTTATAAGAGAAAGAACCATTTGTTGGACTGAAAGGGAGAGCTGTTGGGGGAAAAAAGAAATACCTTAAACTAAAAAAAGGGTAGAGCATGGGGGGGTTGAGGGGGAAGAGGGTGGAAGGGTGGGACTGGAGGGGGGAGTAGGGAGGGGATTGTGATTGAGATGTCACTTGAAGAAATAAAAAATAAATTAAAAAAGAATAAAGATTGTGGTCATATTCAGATTCAAGTACTAACTCATTCTTTTGGACCAGACTAAAATGCAAAAGTCAGAGTGGGAAAGATTCTGGAAAAGATTATGATAAAAAGAGTTAATTTTTCTCCTGTGTTTCTTGAACTTTGTAGGGTTTTAAGGAAGAGAGGCCCTGCCTTTTGCCAAGGAAATAATGACGGATAAATACTCAGCAGCTGTTCATATAAAAGAACACCCAAGAAATATAGGCTTATTTTCAAGACTGAGTAGGTCATATGCTTAGGAGAGCCATCTGGAACATGCTCTTACACTAGAACCTCAGAGTTTACAAATACTACCATAATATTTGTTAACCACATGCTCTGTACTCAGCATGTGAATCTTCCTTAGCTTACTTAGCCATATAATGGTATATGGAACAGCAATAGGGGTTAGATTATGTGTCATTCAGTTAATGTTTTGTGTTACTTCTTTCATATCTGTGACAAAACATTCAGCAGAAATAACCTTAGGAAGGAAGGATTTATTTTAGTTCTTGCTTCCAGAAGTTCCAGTATATCTGGACAATGATGAGGCTGAACATCTTGGGGATGGAAGCACCTGGAAAAGACTGTAGATAATACCTATAATACCTATGTAGGGTGATGTCTTCCTTTACCATTTTTATATTCCATCTGCATCTCCAGTCTATGGAATAATAGTGCTGCCTCATTTCAAGATGGTCTTCTCCCTCTAATTAGCCCTCTGCACACACCCTCAGACATACACCAACTTTACTTTATTGACTTCCTCTGTACACCTCAATTCAATCACTTTGATGGTCAAGGTTAACCATTCTGTGACATTGAAATCTGCCCAGTAATAACCTTATATCCATTTACTGATGAGAAGGGAAATCAAGGGCCAAGAAGGAAAACTGGCCAAGGGAAAACAAGAACTTACTTCAAAAGAAAGAACATACACAAGGAAGGAAAGAAATAGAAGAGAAAATGGGAGGCAGGGAAATGAGGAAAGACAATTGGTAAGACTATGCAAATCACCCAAACCTGCTCAATATCACACAGTTAGAAAAGAATAGAACACAAATCCATTTGAAGATTAGGCTCTTTCTGATTAAGGTATTTTAGGGAAACCCTCATAAATTCATAAGCAAAGTCAGTTTTCCTCACCAACAGTCTTTATAGACTCTCTCTCTCTCCCCCCCCCCGTGTGCGTGTGTGTGTGTGTGTGCGTGTGTGTGTGTGTGTGTGTGTGTGTGTTCTGGAATCTGTGGACAGTTGGGGTCCTAGAGAAAAGGGATTGATTTCCTACAACTTTTCGTAAAATTTTTACTGTCACTGGAATAATGCTGTTGTCAACTACATGGCTGTTAGGCTTGTGGAGACTTTGTCATGATAAGCTAAACTTCTGAGTATGTTCCCCACCACTTGCTGGCTCCAAATAGTGGTGGGACTGTTCTTTGTTGCTCCTGGACATGTATAGATCCCAGATGACTGACAAATATTTCCTTGAAGGCCAATGAGGTCCCTGAGAAGGTCTTACTCATGCTTCCCAGGCCCTACAGGAATCCTTTCTCTAACTGGAAGTATGAAGACTGCTGAGGCAAATTTCCTCCATTACTCTCAAGTCTTGACCTAGAATCACATATTAATTCTTAGAGAAGACCATGGGTTTTGCACTGAGATAAGAGCATGTTCTTTGCTCTCTTAGTGGGCCCTTTTCTAAAGTCACTTACTGATCAGAAGAACTGACTCAGTGCATACTTCTGCACAATTGTTGCAGCCTTAAAGAAGCCACAGAACAATACCTTAAAAGGTGTTAACGTTAATTTTGAAACAATATACAAAGATCAATACTCATGTGGCCAAATATAATCTTAATTTTGTATCAGTATACAAAGATCGATACCAATATAGCCAAATACAATCCTAATTTGTATCAATATACAAAGATATAAGAACATATCCAATAATCTATCCCCTTTTCTTTATCATTCCTGTATTATGTCTGTATTTTTAAATATCCCCCCCCATATAGGAGAGACAGAAGAATACAGAAAATAAAAAGAGAGAAATCCCTGGATTTAACCTCCAAAACCTATTTAAGAAGACCATTTAACAATTTGTAGCCAATCTCCCTAAATAATAGCAAATATCTATAACCCATCAAATGACCAAAGGTAGGGGGGAAATCACCCACCCACCTTCTTGGAATGGGACTTCACTCTCTTAAAATTATTTCCTGCTAATTTGGGATGTAGGAAACCTGTTTGGGTCCCAATACGAATGGAAAAATGGTTAATCAAGTTAATAGCAACATTGATCTTCAGTCCTTTTGTGCTCAGCTATTTAAATGTCCTAAAAAGTTTGTACTCAGAGGCTGAACTTCAGGGTTTTACTGAAGTCCTGGCTGGAACAGTCTGTGGGGCTGAACCATCTTAGCCATTTTGAGTTGTTCTGGTTGTAGATTTTTGAGGAAACAGCTATTGAGGAAGTCAGTGAGGCTGGATCATCTGGGCTACTTGTATTCTTCAGTGTTTGCTCCCTTTTCTTCACAGGTTTCAGTTGTCCAGTTGTCTATGGACTCCTTAGATGGATGCTTTTAATTTCCTGGAAAGGTAAGAACAGAGCCCTGTCCTAAAGCTACTCAGGTCTCTGATGTGGTTAAAGATTAGATAGTTATAGTCTCACAGTTAAATTTTAAGTTGTATAGGAATTAAAAGGATATTCTAGGTCAAAGAAGATGTTTTTAAGTTGATAATGCAAGTTAGGATGGAAAATGAGTTATGTATAGAACTTTAAACTTTGGAGATAGATAATAGAATATTTATATCAGTTGCCAAATATGTACGGACTGGACATTGGGAATGTATGCTATACCTTACAATTTTCATAGTTGTAGCCTAATTATTCAAAAAAAGAATTATGAGTTCTGGGAGAAGGAGGAGAGGGTGGGAGGGTGGGGATGGGAGGGGTAGAGGGAGGAGACTGTAATGGAGAAGTAACTTGAAATAATAAATATTTAAAAAGAAAAAGAAGCCACAAAATGACGTTGTGATCTTTACAGTAACCACTAGATGGCAGTCCTGAGAGTTAGACATCATTTTAAAGAAAGTTAAAAGAAGGCTTAACATTTTCAACACTTTTTTTTGGGTCAAGGGTTTTGTGGGTGGATTGGCGTCCACCTCCCTTCACTGGCAGTCCTACCTGGCGTTAGGAGATGGCCACTTCAGTCTCCATATCCCCCGCTGCTAGGATTCTCAGCTAGAGTTACCCATGTGTATTAACAGGAGCCTATCCCATCACAGGTCTCCACTTTGTCCCAAAGATCCTGCTGCTATCAGTTTCCCTTCTCTCTCCTAGCCCTACCACCTCAGACCCCTGCTTTCCCCCACTTGATCCCCACCCACATTCCTCTCCCCACTCCCTCTCTCACCCAGTTCCCTCTCTTGATCTATTTTCGATGTGTATATTTTTACCCTCCTGAGTGATATTCAAGAATCCTCCCTTGGGCCCTCCTTGTTACTTAGCTTCTTTGGGTCTCTGGATTGTAGTATGGCTATCCTGTGCTGTATAGGTAATCCATTTATAAGTGAGTACATACCATCTATTTCATTCTGGGTCTGGGTTACCTCACTCAGGATGATCTTTTCTAGTTCCATCCATTTGCCTACAAAGTTCATGTTTTCCTTGTTTTTAATAGCTGGGTAGTGTTCCATTGTGTAAATATACCAAATTTTCTTTATCCATTCTTCAGTTGAGGGGCATCTAGGTTATTTCCAAACACTGACTATTACAAATAAAGCTGTTATGAACATAGTTGAACAAATGTCCTTGTGGAATGATGGAGCAACTTTAGGGTATATGCCCAGGAGTGGCAGAACTATTTACCCTGCCTACAAGATGTGTGCAGGGATATGGATGGAGCAGAGTTGAGGGAATGGTTAGCCAATGACTGGCCCAACTTGAGACTCTCTTTAAGTGAGAGAGCCAACTGCTGACACTAACAACAGAGGCAACTAATCCAGGGCCATGGGGCCTCACAGAGATTGAACTATCAACCAAAGAGCATGCATATACGGAACCCAAGCCCCCTATACTCAGGGAGCTGAGGGACAGTCAGGTCTTTATGTGGGCCCCCTAGCAATTGGACTGGGGGCTATCCCTGACATCCTCTGTTGCCTACAGTCAGATAACTTCCCCCTAGATGGGCTGCAGTGACTGGCTTCAGGGGAAGAAGATGCAGCTAGTTCTGATTCGACATGAAGAAATGGGGAGGAGGGGTCCCATTTCTGAGAAGAATGGAGGGCAGAATGGGGGCAGAGTGTGGAAGGGTAGGATTGGGAGGAGAGGAGGGAGGAAACTGAACGGGATGTTAAAATGAAGAATGAAATAAATTTATTAAATGGTTTTAAACCTTTAAAAAGTAAAATAAAAGAAATAAATCCTCAAAAAACCCCATAACCTGAATTTAAAAAAATAAAAAAATTTCGGCACTTTAATATTGTTACTCCCAGTCTTATGATCTTAGTATTATGATTCCAAATATTTCTCTGGCAAAACTGATTCTCAGAAAAGTCCACTAACCGTGCAATGTCCAGAATTTAATAATTTAGTAGTTTAACTTTGATAAATTCTTTATATTATGAGTAACAATTTTATAATTATTGTAAATAACTTGGTCTGTGATACTATGTTTCTGCAGCACATAGCAGATTAAAGACAGCCACCAAGAAGTTAAGTGTAAGGGCCAAAGTTAACCTTAAATTCTACTTGCCCCCTTTGTATATTGATACAAAATTAGTAGTTTATTTGGCTAAAGTGGTATTGACCATTGTTTATTGTGCAAAAATAAGATTGTATTGGATTACATCGGTATTGATCTTTGTATATTGATACAAAATTAAGATTATAGTTGGCCACAATGGTATTGACTCTTGCATATGGACGTAATATTAGGATTATATTGGGCTACATAGGCATTGATCTTGGTATATTGATACATAATTAAGAGTATATTTAACCACAATTGAATAGATCTTTGTATACTGATACAAATTTAAAGGTAATGCTTCCCAATGGTATCATACCTAGAGATACTTAAAAATAAAATGTGAAGCTCTGACCTCTTGATACCAACCGTCTAAGACGGTCTAGGATAGTTAAAACAAACTCCTAGTCATGCAAACATGTCTCTTTGTTAGCTACTATGACAGTCTATCACAGATATTCTCTAAACTACCCAGTAATCAAGTTGCTAAGAGACAAGCAACATTTGCTTATCTAAATACAAGAGATGGATAGGGCATCTTCAAAAACCCCAAGAGATCTGCAGAATATGGCATTCAAAGATGTTATCTTAAATCAAGATTTTTTTTTTGATATCGAGACATATCAGCACCTGACAGCACCCCCTATTCTACTCCAAGTAGAAGATAAGCATCGAAGAACCTCCACTGTAAGATGGTTGAATTAGTGGCAAGCCTTTCTCTTGGCATGAAAAAACCCCTTGCACCAACTGCAGACAAACTGCTGTCCAAAAAGGACAAAACTTGGTAGCAGGGAAGTCGACAGCCTAACTCTGCCAAGCCAGGGTAGGTAAGTCCTTCATAATCCCTGCTCTACAACAAATGTCTGTCAGAGAAACAGGACCCAAAGCCTGAAGATTGATGCTGGAATGTATGGAGAGAAAATGGGAACTGTCCAGGCAGTCATTGGTATGTTCTTTCTTAGTTTTGGAAGCTGCAAGCCCTGCACTTCCTATATAAGCAAATATATTTATCCCTCTCAGGTCTCTGAGGTGGTTGAAGAATAGACAGATAGAATCTTATAGTTAAATTTTGAACTGTTTAGGAATCAAGAGGGTGTCATAGATCTAAGAAGATACTCTTAAAAGTGTGTTGCAAGATAGTATGAATGTTGAGTCACATATAGACCTTTAAACTCATGGAGTTGGTTAGATAGTAGAATGTTAAAGTCAGGGGCCAAATATGTATAAACTGGACATTGGGAAGGTATACTGGGCCATTTAACTCTCATAAATGTGGCATATTTATATCTATTGTTTTGTATAATACTTACTGTTATAAGAGAAGGAACCATCTGTTGGACTGAAAGGGGAAACCTCTGGGGGAAGAGGGTGGAAGGGTGGAATAGGAAGGGGGAATAGGGAGGGGTTTGTTACTGAGATGTAACTTGAAGAAAAAAAATAAAGTATTTAAAAAAAATCAAGATTTTCTTTTTTTTTGATATCGAGACATATCAGCGCCTGACAGCACCCCCTATTCTACTCCAAGTAGAAGATAAGCATTGAAGAATCTCCAGTGTGAGATGGTTGAATTAGTGGAAGGCCTATCTCTTGGCATGAAAAAACCCCTTGCACCAACTGCAGACAGACTGCTGTCCAAAATGGACAAAACTTGGTAGCAGGGAAGTCGACAGCCTAACTCTGCCAAGACAGGGTAGGTAAGTCCTTCATAATCCCTGCTCTACAACAAATGTCTGTCAGAGAAACAGGACCCAAAGGCTGAAGACTGATGCACGAATGTGTGGAGAGAAAATGGGAACTGTCCAGGCAGTCCCTGGTATGTCATTTCTTAGTTTTGGAAGCTGCAGGCCCTGCACTTCCTATATAAGCAAGTATATTTATCCCTCTCAGGTCTCTGAGGTGGTTGAAGAATAGGCAGCTAGAGTCTCATAGCTAAATTTTGAGTTGTTTAGAAATCAAGAGGGTGTTATAGATCTAAGAAGATACTCTTAAAAGTGTGTTGCAAGTTAGTATGACTGTTGAGTCAGATATAGACCTTTAAACACATGGAGATGGTTAGATAGTAGAATGTTAAAGTCAGGGGCCAAATATGTATAAACTGGATATTGGGAAGGTATACTGGGCCATTTAACTCTCATAAATATGGCATATTTATATCTGTTGTTTTGTATAATACTTACTGTTAGAAGAGAAGGAACCATCTGTTGGACTGAAAGGAGAAACTTCTGGGGGGAAGAGGGAGGAAGGGCGGGATAGGAAGGGGGAATAGGGAGGGGTTTGTGACTGAGATGTAACTTGAAGAAAAACAATAAAGTATTTATAAAAAAAATAACTATAATAGGCGGCCATAGTACCTAACAGAATGACCGGCTTGCATATTAGTTTGCATTTCTTAATTATCCTAAACAGTTTATGACAATTAGTAGTAAAAGGCCGAAACATCACATTTCATTTTTTTTCTTTACCTCCTAACCCTTCCATCCCATTTATCTGGGGTGGGGTGTCCTTATATAACAGTCCCTCATCTCAGTTGAGAGGTCTTATGAGGACCAAGAGCCTCCTCATTCATTGGGGGTCTACGACGCAGTACCACCAGTGAAAAGAGTTTCATTGCCCGGGAGAGAGAACTAAAAAACAAACAAACAAATAGGGAGACAAATAGATAAAAAAGACGAAAAAATTAGAAAAAAATAAAAATAAATAAATAAATACATAAATAAAAATAAAAAATAAAAAGTCTATGTCCAAGTTCCCATTGGTGTGTTAGTTGTAGTATGGATACCTTCTACTATATACCTAAAATCCTACTATAAGTGAATAGATGTCATATGCATCTTTCTGAGTCTGGGTTAGCTCACTATTTATTTTTATTATATTGCTTTCATAACATAATTGAAAAAGAATTTTCAGATATTATATAAACATCTTTTCCCCCTTCCCCAATTCATCCTAGATCCTCCCCACTTCTCTACCTGCCATTATGTTTTTAGTTCACAAATATGTCATTGAGTTTATCTTAGGTTAGCCTACTACTTCTGGGCATTGTGCTAGGACTGAAGAATGGTGGATATACACAGTGAGACCTTATGGAGATAACTTTTTTTTTTGCCTTTGCCAGCAACTATCAATTACAGACAACTTCTTAGTTAGATATTGGACATGTATTCATTACTCTCTCTCTCAGTGATGAGATCTAATGTAGTTTGAACCTGTACAGGTCTTGTATGTGTTGCCATAGTATCTGAAGTTTACACATGCATCAGGCTTACTGTGTTTAGAATATACTTTCCTTTGGGTCATCCATGATCTCTGGCCCTTACATTCTTTCAACTTCCTCTTCCTCATAGAGCTTTGAGGCAAGAAGTTTGATGAAGACATCCTATTTAGGACCTGAGTGCTCCAAACTCTCACTCTCTGAACATTGTCCAGTTGTCGGTTTCTGTGTTAATTACTAACTAATACAAAAGCAAGCTTTGCTGATGTTGATTAAGTGAGGTATTCATCTACAGATACAGATTGTTGATCACTTCCTGGACTCCTAGAAGCTCTCAGTTTCCTTTACTACTAAATTAAAACAGACTTTTAATTTCTGTTTCTTTAGTTCAAACTTTTATTAGAGAGTTTTACTTTAGATTGGATGCCATAGCTTCACCGACAAAATTTTGGATTCCCATTTATATTTGAAGCACATATCAACAACAGAAAATATTTTTAGTATAAGTGGGTCACAAATATTGCATGTGCATATTTTACTTAAACCTATTTCATTTTTACACATTCTTTTCAAAATTATTTATTTTATTTTTTGTAATTATACTATAATTGCATCATTTACCCCTTCTTTATTGTTCCTCCAAACCCTCCTATATACCTTTCCTTGCTCTCTTTCAAACTCATGGCCTCTTTTTCATTAATTTTTGTTGCATATATACATATATATGCATACAGATATGTATATATATGCATATGTGTATATATATGTATATAAATATGTCTTCTAAGTATACAAATGCAGTCTGCTTAATTTGTATAATGTTACTTATATGAGTGTTTTAAGGGGTGACCATTTGATATTGGGGTGCTTTTCCCTGAGAAAGACTATTTCTCCTGCTTTCAACAATCTTTTTTTGTGTCTGTAGTTCTTTATGTAGAATTAAGGCTTCCTAGACTTCACCTGTTCTTGCTTGACTATTGTCATTATTGTTCATCTCACCTTTAGACAGTCATGTTGATACAACTTTATTGTTGTAGCTTCTTACATTTCTAGGAGTCACAGTCTTACCACAACTCTCTGATCCTTGGGCTCTCATAATCTTTCTGCCCTTCTTTTTTTTTAATAAGTACTTTATTTTTTTTCAAGTTACATCTCAGTCGCAAACCCTTCCCTATTCCCCCTTCTTGTCCCACCCTTCCACCCTCTTCCCCCCCCAACAGCTTCTCTTTTCATTCCAACAAATGGTTCTTTCTCTTATAACAGTAAATTCTATACAAAACAGCAGAATTAAATATGCCACATTTATGAGAGTTAAATGGCCCGGTGTACCTTCCCAATGTCCAGTTCATACATATTTGGCCCCTGACTTTAACCTTCTACCTTCTAACCATCTCCATGAGTTTAAAGTTCTATAACTGACTTAGTTTTCATACTAACTTTCATCACTATTATAACCATCCTCTTAGATCTAGAACGCCCTCTTGATTCCTAAACAATTCAAAATTTAGCTATGAGACTCAAGCTGTCTATTCTTCAACCACATCAGAAAGCTGAGAAGGATAAATATATCTGATTGTATAGGAAGTGCAGGGCCTGCAGCTTCCAATACTAAGAAATGACAAACCAGTGACTACCTGGACAGTTCCCATTTTCTCTCCATACATTCAGCCTTTTGGTCCTGTTTCTCTGACAGACATTTATTGTAGAGCAGGGATTGTGAAGGACTAACCTACCCTGTCTTGGCAGAGCTAGGCTGTTGACTTCCCTGCTACCAAGTTTTGTCCTTTTTGGACAGCAGTCTGTCTGCAGTTGAAGCAAGGAGTTTTTACATGTCAAGAGATAGGCTTGCTCAGGGATCATTACTTAAGAAGGGCAGAAAGGTGGCAAGCCTTTCTGCCCTTCTTAAGTAATGATCCCTGAGCCTTAGGTGTGGGAGTTGTATTGTATCTATACTCGGTGGAACTGAGCCTCAATACTCTGCATTTTTGTCTGGGTAATGTGGCACATGCCTTTAATCCCAGCACTTGGGAGGCAGAGCCAGGATGATCAGGAGTTCAGGCTAGCCTGGTTTACAGAGTGAGTTCCAGGACAATCAGGGCTGTTACACAGAGAAACCTTGTCTCAAAAAAAAAAAAATCTAAAAGCTAACAAACAAACAAACCAAACAAATACACAAAAACTCTGTATTTTAATTGTTTATTGTTTTCCATAATGGTCTATGTCTGATGCATAAAGAAGTTTCCTTGATGAAGAATGAAGGAATAGACTTATCTTTTGGAATAAGGCCAAATATTTAGAATATAGTTAGGGATTATGCTGGCTTAGCAAAAAGGGTGGTTGTAGGTTCTCCTCCAATAACTGTGACTTCACTAGCACTAAGTAGTTAGCTAGATTTCCATTACTGGGCATAATTTCCCTCTTCAACAATAAGGGATTACTTTACATCTCTGGAGGGCAACCAAGCAACAGTAATAGCTTATAATGCTTTAGGAGTGATATACATAGTTTAAATGAAATTTTCCATCTGATTATATGACAATGCTCCCCCCAAGAGCCAAAGACCATTGGGAAATAAACTCAAACACCAGGCTTAAGAAGCTCTCAAAGCATTACAAGCTGTTTCTATGGCTTGTCGTTGCCTCCTAGAGGGGTAAGGTCAGGACCTATTGCTGAAGCCACTATGCACCTCAGACACAGGACTCAGAGGCCCTTGAGCTTGAAACTGACTTGAAAGCTTCCTCCTCAAGGACTAACTTTCACAGTATCAGAAGGCACCATACAAGCTTCCAAAGGAGGGAAGCAATCTATAGTTCTACTCAGCTAACACCTATTTCTTATTTGTATGAAATTCAAATCTAACTTGAGAATCTTGTATTTTACCTGCTAAATATATATTCCCAAATCTCAACCACATTCAAATGGTCTTTGATTTGTCCTCAATGAATGTCTCTTCAGAAAACATGTCTCTCAAGAGCAATGTTCTTGTGCATTTACTCTCAAGGTGTTTGTATTTGATAAGAAGCTGTCTATCAGCCAAACTGCATGAAAACAAAATCTCCAGGAGCCCCTTCTTACTGCATTTTCGGATATATGAATCTTCATTTCAAGTCAATAAAACTAATGCTCTTAGTTTGGAATTACTTATAAGCAAATAAATGTAAATTATGAATATAGTGACATTTTTATCTAAAAATAACATAAAGCAACTAAATTCTTTTTAGGCCAGATATTTTGTACCTTCATGTAATCCTAATACTTGGGAGACAAAATCAGAGAGAGTGTTAATTCAAGGCCAGCCTAGAATCTGTCTTAATAAAACAAAATAACATCATTATCATAATTCTAAATAGAAGTTCTTATCAAATTCTTATTTTAACATACTCTTTTATAGCCCTACCTTTGATCATCATTGCAGGGTTTGAAATCTCCAGTAGAGGGTTTCCAAATCTTGTTCCTAGGAAATGACTCTATTTTTGGAAAGTAGCAAATGTCTAATGCACAATTTTGTGAAGAAATTACATCAGCCAAATTAACAATTCTAAAAATTATCTTTTCATACAATTTTATGTATTTGCTTAATCTGAATAGTGATTCTTTTATCAAGTGTGTTGAAGAAGAAGACATTTTGTAGTAGGAAGTTTGGAATCAAGATAATATTAAGTACATATATCACATCTATTTTTATGTCTCTAAATATCTTTAGCAATACAGTCAAGGGATTTTTTTTTTCAAAAGACATAAATTCACAGGGCGATAGTGTGAAGAAAACAGGATAGAGAAAAAGAGCTGAATATTGGAAAATAGAGACAGGTGGCAATGATTCTTCAGAGTTCCAAAAATGCCACAGCTAACCTAATTTACACTCAAGAAATCTCAAATGACTCTGGCAAGTTTGATTTTATTTGCCAGTTAGATTGAACTAAAGGTTCCCAGATATCTTGTAAAAACAATACCAAAACTAAAACCCAAAATGCTCTGGATGAGTCTGAAAGAGACTAGAATTTGAGTCAGTATATTGAGTAAAGTTGCTGTCTCCTCATCAATGTAGGACAAGATGTAATAAAACAAAAATGGTGGAAGATTCACTGTGTTCTAGAGCTGTGGTAATTATCATTGTCTACCCTTAAACTTACAAGCTCTGTTTTTTCACACATTTTAAATTTTAGATTTATATCAGCTGACTTCCACCAAATTATGTAACCCCACACC
The DNA here is from genome assembly GCA_907164525.1 of Lophiomys imhausi. Classification (NCBI taxonomy): domain Eukaryota; kingdom Metazoa; phylum Chordata; class Mammalia; order Rodentia; family Muridae; genus Lophiomys; species Lophiomys imhausi. Next base: position 4,692,567 of record CAJQZJ010032660.1, on the reverse strand, counting down.
CACAGAATAGACTCCAAAACATAGCACATCACAAGGTCCCAGAGTCCCAGCCTCCATAGGTTTGTCTGTGAATTCATGTGGAAAAACTCCTCTTATGGACACAGTATATTGATTCCATTTCTCCAGAGAACTGACTTTGGTTTTGTCAAATCCAGATAGAGAAGGAAGATGAGAGGGAAGATTTAAATAAGAAATACTAGGTTAAAGAACAATTACAACCTTGAAATCCCATCAGTCCATGAAATGGAGAAACTATGTGTTCATTGTCAGCAGAAGTATTCATGTGTATGGAGGTAGAACAGATTTAGGAGAGATATATATGCTTGAGACTCAAAGGTTGAATGCTTTGCCCAAAACAAAGACAATGATTCAATGCACATTGACAATGAATGGTGAAGACCCAAATCCTATCCTTTTGTTTCAATTAATTTCTAGAACACTCCAGCTTTTCATCTATGTAGAGGAATGAAAAATGTTTCTCACTTGTACCAATAAAAGGGAGAGGTCTAAATCTCCAGAAGCAGGCTGTTTCACAGAAGCAGCCCACGGTGAACACAGTGCAGCCATTCTCCAGTCAAGAGCCTCATATGGAGGTCTTATAGTCACCTTTCTAATCTCCTGCATCTATAGTAAGCAGACTCAAGATGACCTGAGATCACTCTATGTGAAAGACAAAGAACAAGATGGAAAAGTAGATCAGCAGATCTGTGAGACTCATAGTCAGGGAAGATAGTAACAGGACCAAAGCACATGAAAAATGTGGAAGAGTAGAAACACTCTAAATCTTGAATATTGTATGAATGACATAAAAGTCTATATTTGTGAAAAATCATTTAATAGTATACCTAAATCAGTGTGCACACATTCTTTTTGCAACATTTATTTATTTCTTCAAGGTACATCACAATCATAGCCCCCTCTCTCCTCCCCCTTCTGGGCCCACCCTCCTACCCTTATTCCCCTCACTCTCCTATCTGCTTTTTTTTAAATGTAAAGTGTAATTTTCCCCCAACATCTCCTCCTTTTTGTCCAATAAAATGCTCTTTTTCTTATAATTATAAATACAATACAAAACAATAAGAACAATTAGGAAAATTATAATATACAACATATATTCCCAATTTCCAGTCCATACATATTTGGCAACTGGTATTAATATTCTGTTATCTATCTATCTCGATGAGTTTAAAGCTCTATACTTAATTCAGTTTCCATCCTAACTTCCATTACCAACTGAAAAACATCTTCTTAGACCTAGAACATCCTCCTAAATCAGTATATTTTATCATATATAAATTATGCTTCCATAAAATTGATTTTTAATCCCTCTTATTGACATATAATTGTTGAAAAATCACTGTAATTATAAAACAGAAATAAGATACTGCAAAGACTGGGAAAATTCCTAAATAAAACAATCCTGTAAAACTAAATTCTACAGAATATGAAATATAAAGTCAAAATCTTCCAAAAAGAAAACATCAAATCACAAAACAGAAAGATCCCTGTAAAGGCTCAAAGATCATCAAAGAAGAGGGAGCAGAAAGGAGGAAACAGTGAGATGCAGTAGCTTACTAAAATAAAACAGTGTTTTCCAGTCACATAAGTACTCACAAGAGTTGTGACAGCTTGCACATAATCTGTGCAAGCTGAAGCCAGACAAAATCCCAGGATGGAAGAACAAGGGGAACACATAATCCAACCCCTAGTGGAGGACATACTGGCAACTAATAGCTACTGAGAAAGAGAGACAAAGAGAGAGAGAGAGAGAGAGAGAGAGAGAGAGAGTTTTCTTTAAGGACATTGTCCCTGCTAAGTTAACTAAGCTCTAGTGGATGGTTACACAACCAAGAATATATGATGAGCAGCATAAATTGTATTTGATGGTCTTAAAAAGAATAAGAACACGAAACTGGGAAAATAGTGAATATGATCAAAATACACGTATAAAATCCTCAAAAAGTGATGGGAAATAATTTTTAAACAAAAATTGGGTTGACCATTTGGTAGTGGATAACCAGAATACATTCAAGTAACATTATACAGACTGAGAATGTGTATTATGTATTTAGGGATATATATGTATATGCATTTTCATATATGTATGTAAAAGTAATTAAGGAAAAGAAAGGCCTGAATTTGAAAGTGAGCATATATATGTATATGGGAGGTTTCAGAGGGAAGAAAGAAAAATCTCAAATGATGTAATTATATTGGAATCGGAAAAATTAAAACAAACAACTAAAAAAAGAAAATTAGAGGAAATATTATTTGGACCCCTTTATAAATATAGTATTCAAAATATAAAGAGAAAATATATACAATATCACAAACATCTTAGACCAGAAAACCAATATTAACAGTCTGAAAGGTTGTACCATGCACTCAAAGCAATAGAATTTGAAAAATCTGAATGAAATTTGATCTACATCAAAAACTATTATAGTAACTTTTAGAATAATGAAAGAAAAGAAAGATTTTAGAAGCAGAAAAGAGAAATCCACATTTTTAAAACCAAAATATCTGGAGTAAAACTAACCTTGGATGATCAAGAAACAACATAGCAGACTACCTCTAAATTATGCTAAATATCTTATTCCCAACCTATGCTTTCCCCCAACCTAGCATAAAATGAGACAACTAACATTTTCAAATATATAAGAACCAAGTGACCCAACTTAAAGCTCTTCTCAACAATTTCTCAAGAAACTGTTGGAGAATAATTGTTTCTCAATAAGGGCAACAACAAACAATGGGAATACAAAGGAAATAGGATATTTTATACAAGATCTAATGGAGAAACAATTTCCATTAGAATGCATTAATTAAGTCCCAGAGTAATGAGCATTATGTAGAGACCCATAAAGGTCCACTCAATATCAGCATGGGAACCCCAGTCACAAAGCAGCTCCACTGTTTATTACCCTGAGGACAGAATTCCAGGTAAGCCTAGCCATGGTATTATCTGTAGCTGCCTTCCTTTAAAGTTTTACTCTTCCCTGATTGTCTTGCTGTTACATATGTGGGACTTTCTTATTATGCCAAAGGACTTGGACTTGAAATTCTCCAGGGAGGCACTGGTGTGTTCAGAAATAGAAAATGCAGAGTGGCTTGTTCTCTTTAACATGGCTCTTCTCTGTGCTGAAGCCTGTATCACACATCAGTCCTATGAGGTAAACACTGCAAGACCTCTGTCTTACCTAGCACTCAGCTGAGACTTTCTCAATGGTTTCCTCAGAAAAACATTCTGTCAACCATGAGATAAATTGAAACCAGACTCAAACACCTTTTTTTTTCTAGAAGTTTTCTTCCAATAGAGTAACATTGTGGTATTATATATCAGAAACAAAACTAAAGTAAACTAAATTCAAGATTTCTACCCAGTGTCTCAAAATAAACAGTTCAATGCTTCTGTATCATATCAGTGACTGAAATATTAAAAAAATAGTGTAGGGTAGTGACTAACAGAAAGGCTGTTAGGCTCAGATGCTGGCAATGCTTGAAAGGATGGGAAGAACACCTGGATAAGAGGGTACTTATATATGTTCCATTAAAGTTAAGTGATGATATTACTGGTCTTAAAAGCTTTCTAATATTTTTATAATATGCATTATTTAAATGGTCATGTGTATTTTTCTGATAATATCTTCTGTTAAGCACACATTCTATGACAAGTGTCATATGATTTGAGAACAGAAATAAAGTGCTCAACTCTACTTCTCATAGTTTCGGTCCACTATGATCTCCTATAGGACAGAAATTCAGCTTTTTGAGATCTCCACTAACCAGGTTTTAGACAACCTCACTGAATTGCAACATTTCAAAGTTGCTGGAGGCTATGGCTGATTTAAAATTATGTCCAGTAAAACTTTTACTTCTTTTTCAAATATTGTGAAACCTTCAGTACCCATAAACAATGAACTAATTTTATTTTAATTGATCAAGCTACTTTATGCTTCAGAAGACAAAGCCTCCACTGGTAACTTCCAACCAAACTTTCTTCAAAAAAACATTTCTAATTGCTTCCTTAGACCCAGACATATATGAAATATGTTAATATTCTCAGTTCCCAAAATGGGGTGTTTGAAAAAGAGGGTCCTTAAGATTGTGAGGGAATTTAGATTAAATTGGCAACTGATGAAATTGGAGGAACACATGAGAGGTTAATAAATGATTAAGTCAAATAACAAATGGCTAATACAGCCAGTGAGAAAATGGAGTTCCAAGTCCTGATGCAAAATCAGGATTTATTGGTCTGTTAATGAATTTACTGAAGTTCCATAACTGGTAAATTTAGAGAAAGATTCTCATAATATTTCAAAAGTACTCCAAGGTTAGTCACTACCAACATTTTGCAAATGTCTTGGTTGTTTACATTATCATCTTGTTCTATACATAGACGTATCCCTTAGTAGGGAAAATGCCTAATAATTGGCATTTTTCTATGTTCCTGTCTAGGACAAGGATAACTTAAGCAAAGTGTTCTATGATAACAATGTATTCTAATATGAGTGTTCATCGTATACTTCTTGATTAAGAAAATACTGTTTAAAAATATTAATAGTAAAATTATTTGAAAGCTCATCTCAATTTTTGAAAAGAAATTCTATAATGAAATCTCATCAGGAAGGCAGCATTGTTTCATCTAAATGAAGGCAATATCTAATATGCCTTAGATTTCAAGTATTATGTAAACCCCTACTCCAAGCTGACCTTTAACAAAGAAGACCAAGAGCCTAAGTAGCCTTCTCCTTACCCACATTTGGAAATATTTTTATATTTATTTTGAAAAGTGAATAAAAACAAAACAAAATTAAAATTACAGATTAGTTTCCTCACCACATTGCCCACTCTCATTGAATAGACAAAATGAGCTCCAGTTCATTTACAAGCCAAGAGAATATATTTTTATTCCTTCTCCAGGTAATTAGACACCATGCATCTATTTATCTGTTTGTTAGAGTATTTTCATGATCTCTTCCCAAAATTTAAGTTACCACCATATCAAAAATTGTAGTCAAAGAAATGGCTTTCTTAATAGTTGCATGCATGTGGCCTTCAGTCTTCTTATAATGTCAAGGGCATTTCCTGGATGGATCTAAGTTCAGCTTCTGGTTGACTATACTTGGGTGTAAAGGAAAATGGAACACTTTCATATTCCATTATTGATGGTTTTCTTCCTCCACAGAATCTTTAGTTTACAGGCTTACAGCTGAGCACCACATGGACAAAAACTTCCTTTGCCTGTAGTGGTGTTCATTTAAGCTGCCCAAAGGATAAAATAAAACGGTAATACTGTAACCTATACCTGGTTTAAGTTAAGATCTCAGCTTAGTTAAGATCAATTAGAGCGCGTTCATTCTTTCTGTATTATCTCCTTCCCTTCCCTTCTCTAAAGACGGTCATTTTCAACCATGCCCCTGCATTTATTTATACTCTTCTCATCAATGACATAATACAAGTACTTCACAAAGTTTTATCATTCATATACTCTCAAGCAGCTGGCCTTTCATAAGAAATGATTTTGACGTTCATGTCTGTCAATATGTGTGGTTGTGCTTTGTATATTTTCAGTGTATGAATATTTCACAATTCCATTTTTGCTCTCTTGTGACTTTCTGTAGCACAATAATAATGGATAAACATTTTTGCATGTGTTTTGTTATTCGCCCATGAGACATTAGGACCAGTACTTAGCAGTGGCCATTGGTATGTGTACTGTCTCCACTATTAGAAAATGACTATTTTTTGTTTGTTGCTTTGTTTTACAGCACTTGTGACAGCATATACCTTTAAGTCATATGCACTAGGAATTTTTTTTTTCAGCAACCATGACATGTTTACTGTAAAGCTTTGTAAACTTCTCCAATCTGATAGTTAATCAGTAGTATTTTGGGCTCATATGTTTTTCCAAATATGGTCTGTTTAGCATCATTTTCATTTAGTCATAATTTTAGCATGTTGATAATCTACCACGCATTTTCTCTGACTATAATTTACCAATATTTCTTTGGCATAATTAAGAATTGATCTCTAGAATCTCAGTAACAAATAAGAATGTGTGTATTATCTTTGCTACTATCTATATCCTCACATCCATAGTCTCAACCTTGGGAGCAATGGTAGGAGGTTGATGTAGGGGTAACTACTTATCTGACCATTCCTACTTTGTATAGAGGGATGCAGACATATTCTGGAGTATTAAATCAGATATTTTCTTTGAAATACTAAAAGGTGGGCTATAAATAGGATTTCTAATAATTGTTGTAACCATGGAAACCATATATATGTATGCGTATATGTGTGTGTGTTGTTTTTTAAATGGGATTAGATGTGTTGAAATACCATCTTGTTAACTTGACAATTCATTCATTCATTTATTATTTTCTAAAAAATACATTCAAGCTACTAATGATGTACCCAACCTAATGAGAGAAATAAACATGAAAATTACATCAAACTTTTATAAAGAATACAGGTAATGTGTTCTTTAATAGAAGAGAGATAAAGAAACAGAAAACCAAAATATTGACTGAATTGTAAAAAATGTTCCTTTTATGCTGAAATAAAAAATGAAGAAAATAATGGCTAAATTTGTTCAGCATATGTATGTACAAATATATATATATGTTTTTCTTTGCTTTGTCTTGAAGACTGGGACTTACTGTGTATCCCTAGCTGGCCTAGAACTCACTATGTAGACTAGACTGGCCTTGAACTCACAGAGATGCATCTGCCCTGGCCTCTCTAATGCTGGACTTACAGGTGTTTGTCACTACACCCAGCCTCAGCAGATATATTTTATATATAACTAGGTATCTTATTTTCTCAGTACCACTACATATATAATCTTTAATAAAATAAATGTTTAAGGCTTGGTTTCTTAACCAACAAAATAGGAGAACATTTTAAAGTGAGTATACATCTTTTAGGGTTGTGGCCATGAGGAGTGAAAGTAGTATTAATAAAATATTTACAGATTTCACTGGTACTTAGCATTGATACATGTTAGTCATTTGGGGTCACTTGGGAGCATGATGTGGGGCACAGTGAAGTTTCATTTATCTGTGTTGTGATGATTTAGCCCCGTGTTTCTTAATGTCATCCAAATAGCATAGAAATTAACACATATAAAGTAGGTTTTAGCCACTTTCATGTCTCTTGGTTTTCTGTATCTAAGATTACAACTTCAGCTGCATATTTGGATCTCAAGGCATATTACACTTTTAATTATGTTCCTTTTTTTTTTTTTTTTTTAGGATGTCAGAACATTTGTCCATTGTGCATCACCAATCCTTTAATCTCTGCTCCAGTTTCTCAGTCTTTTATATCTTGTTCGGCCTCTGGGAGTGGCGTTATCGCTCTTTGCCTTTAGATATCAGTGTAGAAGCTTTGTGTCTAACTGTTCTAAAAACTTAATATGTTCACATAGCCTATTTTGGCTTTGAATTCTATTATTGGGGATGGAGGCGATAAATATAGAATCCCTATTTATTTTTCATGTGGAAATCTTGAACGCCTCAACCTTGTCACACTTGCCAGCAGTAGGCTTTTTGCAAAACTCACTTTCTGCTTTTATCAAACTCAGCCCTGCCTGGCATGGGAGCCTAATCGCCAATGACTGATCTCCTATGCAAGCTTTCTATAATCCTGATGGCTCTCCTCTTCCTCAGAATACACATAATCACCCAGTCTCTGTGGGATACTAGGTGAGATAAAAGAAAGGAGGAATAATCAGAACTGTGAAATTGGAACAAGGCTACAAATGAAGGTGTGGGGATAACTGGAACAATAGCAATGAATCAAGAAATCAACATTTATCTAGAATTCACTATGTGCCTGTCACAGTGTTAGCTGCTTTTCATATATTATTCTATTGCATCCTTACAGACTGAATAAGAGAATCATTATCCATATTTAGTGAGTGATGAATTCAAGTACTACAGATATCCAGCAAACAATTTGAGATCATGCAATTACTGAGTGATGGAGCATAAGTTTTCCAATTTACATACTCCTTGTTCTATTTATCATTCACCTAGAGGAAGGGCCCAAGGGTGTGTTGGGGTGGAGCTGAGATGATAAAAAAATCTTATTTTTTTCTTCCTTCCTTCCTTCCTTCTTCCTTCCTTCCTTCCTTCCATTTAAATTTCTTGAATCTTCAATATGATGCTTAAATAAGCAAAGGAAGTCTGTCCCTATGGCTGAAAGGAATTCTTATGTTATTCATTAATATTCCTTTGAGAGATGTAGTCAGAGAGACTTCTAAAACATAATTATGCTCCAATGAGGGTCAATTATGTTTTTGAGAAATATTAATGGATAGAGGTTACTTTCCATATCTAACACAGCTATCAGCACCTGTTCAGATTTAAGGATGAGACCTTTCCTTTAAAAACACAAATGCCACTGTGTAGGGGCAGTTAGTTATAAACAGGCAACTTGGTTTATCTCTTAGTAAGTGGAAATGTGTGTGTTGTTTATATACATACTAACTAGAAGCTCAACCTTAGCATGTGCAGGGGAGGAAAGGCATCACAATAGGAGAGTTCCAGAGGGACTGTGTTTCTTTCTGTCCTTGGACCTCTTACCACTTCATGGAGCCACCATTTACCATCTGTACATGAGGAGAATGATACATCACAGCACAGCTGTGAGGCTTCAAATCCTCTTGTGTGAAAATTCTCTGAGAACTATTCAGGGCAATAAAACTCTATTGTATTGTTGTCTGATTGTAAGATATTCATATGAATTGTATGCACATCATCACTAAAGACAACTAGGACAATTGCAGAGTCTTTGCCTATGTTGGATGGACAAACTGTTGAAAGCTGAATAAAAATTAAAAAAACAAACAAACAGAAGGTTTGAACCACAAGGACATTGCCTCAACAATGTTAATGACAGCTTTATTCATAATAGCCAGAAACTGGAAACAACCTAGATGCCCTTCTACCAAAGAATGGATTTTAAAAAAACTGTGTTACATTTACACAATGGAATATTACACAGGTATCAGAAACAAGAAAATAATGCAATTTGCAACCAAATGGATGCATCTAGAAAAGCTCATCCTATGTGAGCTAACTCAGACCCAGAAAGATACACATGGTATATACTCACAAGTGGATATTAATTGAATAGCACAGGAAAACCATCCTACAATCCACAGACCTAAACAGACAGGAACCTACCATAACTATCCTATGAAAAACTCCACCCAGCAGTGAGTCATGCATGCCCTGCTGCTTGTTAGTGGAACACCCTACTGTAGATGGGCTGTTATATCAAGCCTAGTTCAAAGCTCTTGTTCCTCATGTGACTGATGAACTGAAGGGGTTTGATATGTGGGGGCTCCCCTCACCTGAGGAGAAGGAGAGGAGAGTGATGAGGAATAGAAAGGGAAGGGGGGATATGGAGGGCAAGAAGGGGGGACTTTGATCTATAAGCAAGTTGAATAACATAAATAAACCCAAAGGTCTGAAAAGTGAATGAATGTTACTGCCTTATAGAGGTCTTACAATACAATTGTTAGAGGAATTAATTGGTTTGAGAAACATGTTTCAGTTATGGAATAAACTGTTTTCTGTTGTAGATTAATGTCATATACATACACACCTACACACACACACACACACACACACACACACACACACACACACACACACCGGGCCAAGATGATGTGGCACACAAGCACCAATGTGATTTGTATCACAAAAACATAAAAATACACATCAGTTACATAGGAGTTGGTTCCATCTATAACTGTGTTAAATATGTAAATGATAAGAATTATTCTGTGGGATACCCATATCTTAAAAGTATAAAATGAATAACAAGAAAGATAATTAAAATTCTAGACTATTTTGGGTGTGTGGATTACTATTTGCACTGCTGTTGTATGTGAGAGTATAATGATGACTAGTAATCCATGATCAGTTCCAATGCCATTCTCAAGAGCCCACACCTCCTTCAGTTAAGCTTCAGTCAACAGTGGTGTTGACTCATACTGAGCAATTGCTAAAATTATTAAACAAAAAATACCCAGGTTCCATCATATATAACTGTGTATTAACCTTTTAGAACAGAATCTAAGATAACTTTCTCTTGACTCCAGATGGACATTGTACACGTTTGTCATGTATTCACATGAATTGTATTATAAATATAGTATTTTTGTTTTGTTTTGTTTTTGGAGATAGGGTTTCTCTGTGTAGCTCTGACTGTCCTAGACTCACTTTATAGACCAGACTGGCCTCAACATCATGAGATATGCCTGCCTCTGCCTCCTGAATGCTGGGATTAAAGGTGTGTACCATAACACCCAGTATAAATATAGTATTTATATTATTTTATAATTAAGTTTATATCAAGTGCCAAAGAATATATACCACTCCAACAAGACTCACTTCATCTTAAATATGTGGATTATCACTTGATTTATACTTAAATAAATGCATTATTAAGAAAACTTCCCGAACTAGAACAAAATTATTTATTAAGTTTTGTGTGTGTGTGCATTTGAAAGGTTTAGAGTTAGCACTGGATTTCCTTCCCCTTCTCAGCCTTTTGTGAGTGATAAGTCTTTTGTCTCCTATTTAAATGTACTTCAGTTCTTTGATTTCGTAGTGTAGTTTGGATGCCTTCATTGTCACTCTCGGCTGCAGTATTGGCCTCACAGCAGAATGCAATCAGTTATGTTTGAGAGGTGAGCCAGGCATAGCTTCTGTGACTGGTGGTGGCCTATCTTCTTCAGACAGCATCATGAAATATATGCTCTACTCTTGGGATATTATTTGCTTCTCTGTTTAATAAATGCATGCACTATATGTCTGTTATCCATTATTCATTAACTATAGATACCTCTACAGTTTTTTCTCATGTTTGCATGTCAGAGGTTTACATTATCAAATTAACAATGGAGAATATTGAACCTACTGCAGAACTGTGAGAATCTAGACACCCTTTAGGGCTTTTTCCCTCTCTTTCACCACAATCACAGAGTTAGAAATAGAACCAAGCCTTTTTTGTTTCTGAGAATCCTGATAATTGACTGCCACTGACTGTATTAGATTTTATTTGCATAAAATCAGCTTCATACTTTGACTTAAATGATTGATAATGCAGGAGTGATACCTTTAGGAAGAGTTCTTTCTTACTTTTGTTTTGAGACAGAGTCTTACTATTTTGCTTTTGGGATAGTGAGATAGAACTTACTAGATAGACTTGTCTTGAACATGGAATAATCCTCTTGCATATGGGTCCCAAGTTCTGGTATTATGGATGTGGATCACTGTGCCTGGCCATTTATGATTTTTGAGAAGTAGAAAATGATTCTTCAGGGAAAATACACACTGGATAAAGGTTGAACCATTATAAGTGCCTTGCTTCTTGGATCCTATGTTCTCTTATGTATTATCTATTAAATAGTTTATTTCTTATTCTAAAAAATATTATTTTTCTGAAATCTTAGCCTAGGTTTCCTGCAAGGAAACATTGACTAAGAGAAAGGTTTTGGTAGGCAGGTAACTTATTTTGGAAGTGATTCCAGAGAACTGGAATGTGGGCATACATAGGCAGCATCCAAGAGGGAATTTGTAAGTTTATTATGCCAGTTTTTTGATCCTGTTAGAACCCTGTAAGGAGTAAGGAGTTGGGGAAAATGTGTCTCAGTAATGTACATATAAAGGATGAAGCTGCAGTTGAGCATGTGTGCTGGGCATGCTCTGACAGATATCTTAAGAACACCATTATTCTCAAAATACTTGGGAGCATCTTGAGAGAAATTAAAAGCACTAGAACACAGTCATAAACCTGCAGTCTCAGGTTCCTTCATTAGAAGCAGAAATGAGCTTCCCTCAGCAGTTTACTGTACACACTATTGTAGTTCTATTGTTATTAATGTGACTTGTATTAGAATTTATTCCATTCTAGAAAACATCTTGGATATCTAATTCCATTCTTTCAGTTTTCAAATGAAAAAACAGGAACTCAGGAAGGTCGTTTGAGTTTTAAAATCACACAGAAATTCAAAGGAAGCCTATTTTTATCCTAAAGGGATTTCATGATCCTTTGTTTAAGCCCTGTCTGGCACAATTCACTGCCTTCAAAATATGCAAAAAGCATGTGAAATCAGGTTCTATTTCAGTCACATAAGAATCTTAAATCCCAGCACCTTCTGAGGTGAGACAGTCAACCTCTATATAACATAGTGAAAATGCTTTCAAGAAGACTCCTTTTGATAAAATCAGTTTTCAGCAGCATCTGTCAACTTCCAGATCAACATGAGATTCTGATCTATGCCAGTCCCATGTAACTAATTAACCAATACAGTCAGAATGGAAGTAATGTCTATGTTTTCTGTGTTAAAGTATTGGCTTTCTTATTTTCTAATTATATGAGATCCTAATTTGAAATCATAGCATCTATGGACAATGAGGCTTCACTCAAATAGTATTTTGTAAATACTTTTATCAATGCTACCTTTCTGACATACACTGAGTATGTAATATGAGCAAGATACCAACCTTTGTTCTTTCAAACCAATAAATATTGGAGTCACTTATTGCATCATAATCTCATTTATCTCTAATACATTTGGAGAGAAAAGCAAATCATTTTATACTTCTTGAATTTCCTGTCTCTTTCATTGATTGCTGATCCTATTCCTGTAAAATCTAGTTTTATGTGATGATTGATGAATATTGGCAAAATTGCCTAGCAACTGACTCAGATATTAGCAATGACTTCCCTCCCTGTGTTATCCTGTATGCCTGTACATTACATATATACCCCCCCAATCTCGGGTAATACAATTAACTATGCAGCACCTAAATTGCAAAATCCATCTTTATGTTCATTCAGAGACCAGGATTCCCACAAACATTCCCTAAATCTGTGATCAATTATAGTAGGGATATTAAAGCAGGAATGCCCTTGAAAGACCTCAGCCTTCCTTGACAGCTAACTTTGGCTCAGACACTCCTTAGTGACAGTCCTCTGGACTGTATATTTGTCTAAGATCCTTACATGTCCACCTCCTTGCTTATTATTTATTAGAGGTCAAAACTATTGCAGTCTTAGAGCTTCCCCAAATTGCTTACTTCTTCACTATTTTCTCTTGTACGAACATTTTTTCTAATGCACTTTAACCCCCAATTTGCCATTTGCTTTTTAAAAACTCATATTGATATACTCATCATGCTAAGATTAACACTTGCTCAAAATATTCATTCTTTCAGGATGTGCTTATCTAGTAATAAGAATCATTATTCTAGAATTATTAATTCTCATTAGTTTATAAAGACAAAAAAGGTGTTAGGAGATTGACTTTAAATATCTCAAGATGTAGAGCAATAGCTTCAGAATCAGTTGTGGCATTTATTTAGCAGGTCTCAGAACTGCTTAACTGAATTGTCAAGAAGAGATCTAAAAAACACCTTCAATCTCAGCATGCTGGAGTCAGGAGCAGGCAGATCTCTGTGAGTTCAAGGCTAGCTTGGTCTACAAAGTGAGCCCAGGACAGTCAGAGATACACAGAGAAATGCTGTCTCAAAAAACAAACAAAAAACCAAAAACCCCCAAAATAAAACAAAAACAAACAAACAAAATACTTCTGCCGAAAATCAACATGTAGAACTCTCGGCTCCTCTAGCATCATGTCTGCCTGCATGCTGCCATGCTTCCGGCCATGATGATTATGAACTAAACCTCTGAAACTACATGTCAGCTCCTGACAGCATTCCTAGTCTCCTCCAAAGAAGATAATGGACATGAAGTATCTACACCTGGAATTTGCTTTAAATATGGCAAAGCTGGCCACTGGGCTAGACTGCCTCTTGCCTCCACGGCAGACAGCATGCTGTTCAAGCTAAATGCTCTGGACACAAATGGAGAAGTCTACTGCTGAACTTTGCCAAAACAAGATTCTCACCAGGCTGACAGACTCTATCCAGCCATCACCTGAGGACTGCAAGCTGCTGAGCTCTGGACTTTCTGATAGCTAATGTGACCCAGTCTAGCCAATATGATTGCTCCCTGTCTTTCAACTGGATCAACTAATCAGATGCCTCTAATTAACACCCCATTGCCAAGATTTTGACTAGCATTTCAACCTTTCTGGGCCCTGTTAACAACACCCTAATGTCAGCTGGAAATAGTTACAAAAGAAATAGTTACAAAAGTATTAGTGTTAGGTGGGACAATGGATGATTGTCCCACCTAACACTAATACTACTTGGGCCCTTGGTTCTGTTTCTCCTGGTCATGCTTTATGCTCCTTACATGATTAAAGTTTGTAGTCCTTTGTACTTTTGTCAGAGATAGACGACTGACATTTAAAGACCCATGATTGGGTATCTCTATGACCTAGAGAAAGAGAGAAATGTGGAGCCTGACTGACTACATCTTGAAAAAAGATTCCACTCTTTATTAGGTTTGACTTATAGCTGACCTCCAGTTCCAGAATAACAACAAAATGTACCCAACCTTGAATTCCAGGGGTGTTTACTCTGAGAAAGCACCCAAAAAGTCTAAACAAGCTTTCTTTTAGTCAAACTGACCACAGCTGATTAGTCAGTAAAAAGGAGCCAACCAGAAATGGAGATGACTAGTTAGTTACCCAAATGTCATCCAATCATATGATGAAAAAAAAACCTGTTTCTTGGGGACTGGAGAGATGGCTCAGCAATTAAGAACACTAGCTGCTCTTCTAGAGGTTCTGAGTTCAATTCCTAGAAACCACATGGTGGCTCACAACCATCCGTAATGTGATCTGATGCCCTCTTCTAACTGCAGGTGTGTATGCAGATAGACCATTCATACATTAACTAACTAAATAAATCTTTAAAAGACTGTTTCTTTGTCTAAGTCTGTACATAAAATCTGTGCTTTCTGGAGTAGGGCTCTCAACTCAAACCACTGAATCAGTGAGCACTGAGAGTCCAAGCTCAAAGCTTGAATAAACAGCTGTCATGCATTAAAACAAACAAACAAAAAACAAAAGGAAACAAAAAACAAACAAAAAAACAAAACCTAAATTTTAAACTGGCTGTTATTTTTGTTGCACATTTCGGAGAGGTACCAATCAAGTTCACACAAAACTAAAATTCAGCAGAAAGAAAAGTTATCATTATTTTTCAACTGATTAAAGGAAGGGTTCAGTTAAAATACAAAACTCCAGAGTCCAGTGTCAACATCATATTTTACAAAGTTTACTGTATTATATTCCAAGTGTTTCCAGGCTGAAGAAGTTCTTATCCTCATGGTACTTGATGAATTAAATAGTGAAAACTTATGAGAAAGTTGTTTTATCTCATTGATACTCATGGATACTAATGGGTTACCTTGAAAACATCTGATAGAAAGTTCTGGCCATCTTCAGTCATTTGGCCCTGTTTCTCTGACAGCCATTGATTGTAGAGCAGGGGTTATGAAGGACTTACCTACCCTGTCTTGGCAGAGCTAGGCTGTCGACTTACCTGCTTCCAGGTTTTGTCCATTTTGGACAGCATTCTGTCTACAGTTGGAGCAAGGGGCTTTTCCTACCAAGAGATAGGCTTGCGACTAATTCAATCATCTCCCACTGGAGATTCTTCGATGCTCATCTTCTACTTGTAGGAGAATGGGGGGTGCTGTCAAGAGTTGATATGTCTTGATATAAAAAAATCTAAAGTTACTAAAACATCTTTGAATGCCATATTCTACAGATCTCTTGAGGTTTTTGAAGAGGCCCTATCTATCCCTTATATTAGGGTAAGCAGATGTTGCTTGTCTCTTAGCAGGTTTATTTCTGATTAGCTTAGCAAGTAACTATAATAGGCTGTCATAGTACCTAACAGAATGACCGGCTTGCATAACCATTAGTTTGCATTTCTTAATTATCCTAAACAGTTTATGACAATTAGTAGTAAAAGGCCGAAACATCACATTTCATTTTTTTTCTTTACCTCCTAACCCTTCCATCCCATTTCTCTGAGGTGGGGTGTCCTTATATAACAGTCCCTCATCTCAGTTGAGAGGTCGTATGAGGGCCAAGAGCCTCTTCATTCATTGGGTATCTACGAAGCAGTACCATCAGTGAAAAGTGTCTCGTTGCTCGGGAGAGAGAACTACTAAACAAACAAACCAATAAGCATATAATAGATAAAAAAGACTGAAAAATAGAAAAAAATATAACTAATATATAAAAAATAAATAAAAAATAAAAATTAAAAATAAGAAGTCTATGTCCAAGTTCCCTTTGGTGTGTTAGTTGTAGTATCGATACCTTCTACTATATAGCTAAAATCCTACTATAAGTGAATAGATGCCATATGTGTCCTTCTGATTCTGGGTTAGTTCACTCAGGATGAGTTTTTCTAGTTCCATTCATTTGCCTGCAAATTGCATAATTTCATTGTTCCTGATAGCTGAAATGTATGGAGAGAAAATGGGAACTGTCCAGGCAGCCACTGGTATGTCATTTCTTAGTTTGGGAAGCTGCGGGCCCTGTACTTCCTGTAAAACCAGATATATTTATCCCTCTTAGGTCTCTGAGGTGGTTGAAGAACAGATAGCTAGAGTCTCATAATTAAATTTTGAGTTGTTTAGGAGTCAAGAGAGTGTTGTAGATCTAAGAAGATACTTTTAAAATTGTGTTGCAAGTTAGTATGAATGTTGAGTCAGATATAGAACTTTAAATTCATGGAGATGTTTAGATAGTAGAATGTTAAAGTCAGGTACCAAATACATATGGACTGGTCATTGGGAATGTACGTTAAACCATATAACCCTCATAACTGTGGCCTAATTGCCTCTGTTGTACTGTATTGTATTTATTATTATAAGAGAAAGAGCCATTTGTTGGACTGAAAGGGGAAACTGTAGGGGGAAAAAGATATACCTTAAACTTAAAAGAAAAAAAAAAGGGAAGAGGATGGGGGGTTGAGGGTGGGACTGGAGGGGGAATAGGGAAGGGACTGTGGTTGAGATGTAACTTGAAGAAATAAAAAATAAAGGAAAAAAATTAAAAAAAAAGAAAGTTCTGGCCATTTTCAAAAAGATTTGGCTAAGATGGTGGCTAACACTTAAGCATTAGAACAATTGTAGAAAAATGATCATGTTTTCTTGAGTTTCTAAAAACGTCACAGTTAAAGATATGGTTTAAATAGCTTGAAAATGACATCTGGGAAAGTATTTGGGGATAGTCTTTTGAGTGATTAGTTGATGTTCCTTTTGATCATTTAAGTAATGAGTTCATGAAAATTTTCATCTAGTTATAGACAGTTTAGTATATAAATTTAAAAATTGAAAACACATTGCTAGTCAAGACAATAAAACCAAATGATAATTTGGTTGATATATCCTGTTAAAAATAGAATGTACATCACTTCTCAAACTTTTGTCTAAGATCAAGTGTAGTATCTATTCTTATAAGTTTGATAAAAATAGAATGTAGAAAGAAAGGAAAGTGTAGTACTCCCTTGTTTAAGACAGAAGATGTACTTGAGCATAATAACATGTATATGTCAGCTACTTTTGACATATAAATACTGATTAATATTCTTATCATTATTACTATTATTAAAAGGTGAAAATAGATTGGAAGATAAAGAGAATTTTGACAATTTATAAAATGGCTCAATAAAATAAAAAACAGGTGGAAAACAAGGCAAAGTGCTTATTTTGTAAATAGTAGGACCTGAGTTTAGCTCTCCAGCACACATGTAAAAAGTGTAATGTGGTTCTATGTATCTATAATCTGGGAGGCACTGGGAGGCAGAAACAGGAAAATTCTATGTTCTACACAATTAGTGACTTAAGTTCAGTGAGAGATCTTGTCTTAAAAAGTGAGAATAGAAGACAACACAGGAAAACATCTGACATGGACCTCTGACTTCCACACATAGACACACAAGTATGCATACCTGTACATATATACCACACCTAAACACTAAAAATTAAATAAAAAAATAAACAAGACCAAATAAGTTCTTTTAAATAAGACTAAAGAACTGAGTTCGGATTGAGATTTGATTGAGAACATTACAAAGAAGGCAAAAATCTACTACAAAAATGAAAGCAAATGTGTACCTTGAATAAGTACAAAAGTGAAGTATGCATGGGAGGACAAGAGGCAGAAGTTAAATTTCACAGCCAACATCAGATCACACTGTAATCCTATGCTCCTCTGGTGTTTTTCAGGGCTTGAGAAACATAGGAAAAACATTCAGTATTACCAAAGACACAAGGAAGGAAGGAACGAAGGAAGGAGGGAGGGAGAGTGGGATGGAGGGAAGGAAGGGAGGGGAATCTAAAGAGAATATTGGAGCTCTGGTTTTATGCAGTTCCAAAAACTTAATCTTTCTTTACAATAAAAATATTCCCTCAAATGGCTAACATCAGGAACTTAAAGAAAAGGATTTACTTCATAGAAACATCAGCTTATTCAATGGAGTGGAAGATATAATGCCAAGCCTGTCAGCTCCACCACAATAGAAAACATGTTTGTTCTGTTTATTATGGAAGGTTCCAGACCTGGAGTGGGACCTACCACAAGCAAGTAAATACTCAATATAGGAATGAACATGTCTGTGCTTTATTTTTAGAAATATTAGGTAAATGTTAACTATGACAAGGCAGAGTTGCTGAAACAAAAATCAGTTCAAATTCTATTGTTTACATTAGTCTTTACATCTAGGACTAAGAGGTATGTTCTTTGCTATTGATGTAGTCACCAGAGTTAGGTATGGTTAGCAACTGAGATAAGTATACACAGAAGTGAGCTAGTGTAGAACACTTTTGTTAATGTGAGAAAGGGCATTTGTGGATTTAGAAAATGTTAGTTATTGTATAAAGTTATCACAATAACAACAGCAGGGGTAGAATGAATAGCCATTTACTAGACATTTTTTGTTTTGTTAATAACCTTCTTGTCCTATTGCCCAGTTTCATCATATAGGTTATCTGATAAGAAAAATGCAGAAGGTATATATTCAAGATGACATAAATTTGATTTTTTCACAATTATGGTTTAAACTTTAACCATCATCTACAGCATAGATAGTTCTATACTTACACATCACAATCTTCCTTCCCTTATCCACCTTAAACAGCTTCCTGAGGATTAGAAAATGTTTATAAATACTTGTGTTTTCTTAATTGAAAATCTAGGTAAAAGTAACCTTTTCGTGTGTCGGGCAATACAGCTCAGTGGTAGAACACTTGCCTAGCATGTGCAAAAGGTCCTATGTTCAGTCATATCAGTGAATAAATAAATAAAATAAATAACTCTTTTATATTATAAAAACTCATATCATACACACACAATGTATGTATATACACTTGCAAGAGTCATATACAGAAGACTGTATTCTTGGAGTTTTGCAACTCTTCTCTACCTAACACTATCAGCATAATTAATACAGCACCTGCAACTTGGTTCTGTGAGCACAATGAGAATCAAGACAGACAAAGAATGTCTGGAACTGAAAGACTCTTCTAGCCTGCCAGAAAAGGATATTATGTAGCTTTCATAAGAGATCACCTTTCTCCACCTTATGCTTCAAGCCAACATAAACTTCCTTTTAATTGATCTTGAGCGAGAAAATATGTGCATACCACTTTATCACGCCTCGCACTAACATGGCATCCCGAGCTTACAGGAAGCAAGCACTGGAATTGAATTTAAATGATTCCCTTGTCTTTTGAAATATATTATGACACTAAAAGTTGCAAGGAACAATTTACCAAAACTTTCATTTTTAAAACAAATATCTGATTTTAAAATGTAAAATCATTGGCAGGAAGAAAATATTTTATTCAACATGCTATCATTCACATAATTGTAAAATTTATATTATATAGAGTTACATTTGAATTAACCATTTTAGAACTGAGTTTGGCTTGACTAATGACCAGGAATAGAGCCTTTCAAATTTAGGGCAGGAGTTGAGTAATAAATAATTTCCTAACTAGATTCCCAGATATATGTCCCTAGCTTTCTTTAAAGCAGATCAAAGATGTTGCATGTCCAATAAACAAACACCCTTTGTATGCAATCTGTTTATCCTAGAGTTTCCATGCACCCATATGGTGTCTTCTACTGGTTTATTGAAGCAAAATTGAAATCAGGTGTTAGTTCTTCTCTCATGAATTACAGACTTACTGATTCTCATTGCACCTTGTTTTGGCTTTGTAATACCATCTACTTATGATGTGTAGGCCTTTTAACTTCTAACATTAAACTTCAATATGAATATTTTCTCTGTAGTTTGCAATATGGTCCTACCATTTTATGTTAATAAATTTCAGCTTTATGACCTATTTTATTCCTTCTTAAAGAATTGTATTTTTAATTGCTACCCTGCCATATTGCTGCATTAGAATTGTTACTTAACAGCAACTGATAGAAATCATAGCAACAGCAGAGTTTGGACACTGGATACAGAGGTTACTAAGCAAATTTGCTTTCATATCTGAAGCTTACGAGTAGGGATGTGTGTGCTCCATGAAAATTAAATTCTGTTACTTTCAACTATGAAATTGCCTAACAATTGTGATCAATCCTTAAATAAAAGCATTAGTACTTTCTTGTTGGTGTCAGATTTGTGCTTTCCATAAATATACTATTTCTGTGGAGAATATCATTTCTGTGGAAGTGCACATTTCCATGGGTTCTAAATCTCCAAAGGAAAGTAGGTGTGTTTCAGACACAATTCTGATACACAAATATAAAAGAGAAGTTAAAAAGCCTATCCATTCCTAGTAGAATGAAATGGTTTTTGAAAGACAAAATTTTTTATTTGTATTACACATTTTCTTTTATTAGAAATTGTTTTCAAGTTTCAAGAATATAGACAAGTTATGTTACTGATTTTTTTTAATTTCCTGAGTTAAATATGAATTTATTTAGGAAGAAACTTATATTGTGTAAAATAAAATATTTCACATTTCCAAAGGAATGTTTAGAACAAAATTATAAGAATTTTAACAGTTTTATTTTCTTCCTTTACTCTCCTATGAATTGGTAATACTTGCTGCAGAGAAACAGCTACATAAGTCAGTTGTACTTACATCATATGGAATTTGACATATTTGGTTAAATATTTAGCTTGTTTTAATATTTAATCAAGAGTTGTCCACCACCAAAACAAATTGTAAAATCAAATATGTTTTTTTAAATTTTAGCTTAATATTCATATGAACTTTAATCTAAAATCTAGTATTAAAATAAGAGATATTAAACAGGTATTTCATTCTGACATCATAAAATAAACAGAATTTTATTTTAGAAGATTTATTTAAAAACCACATAGTTAGAAGCATTTTATTACACCAGCACTGATGTAGTGAGTAACAGTTTTCACAGCAAAAATATGTCTCTTTCACAATAGGCTGGAACTTCTATTCACGGTGTTGAAGTTATACATTATTTTACTCAATATAATCCAAATAAGACATAAAATAAAAAATGGGTTTTAACATTTCAAGATGCCTCCATTTCATTTTGATATAAATTATTCCATACAGAAAAATACAACAATACACAGTTGGTTCAATTTCTGTGTCCTTGATGGTTCTACTCACAATAGTCTACTTCCTGGAATCTTTGCCATCTGAGTACTCACTAGAAAGATTTCAGAAGTGAAATTTCAGATAAATAAATATGGCTCAAAAAATTTACCTTCTTCCTGAAGCATAATTCACTTCCTTATTCAAATGTGCATCTTTGAAAACCGGAGTTAACATTAATATAAATTAAAACAATTGTTCTTTATGTAAGACTTTTTTTTTACAGCCTTTAAAAATAAATAAACACCTTGTATCTGGTATCTTTATTCTAATTAAAATATTTTCTTTTATAAAATTTCATGTACGGGCAAAACCAATGAAAATTATTTGCTCTCCAGCTTCCTAGAAGAAATATTTTCTCCTGAGATTTACAATTTCGTATTTTCCAGTAAAACTGCAAAAAAAGAAAGGACACAGAAATACAACCAACAGAATCGACAGTCAGCTTCAAACGACGACTTCTCGCTACCTCTAGAATAGAAGGTAACCATCCCAGGAGAGCTCAAAATAAAAACCGGTTAGCCTTTTCAGTCGGAGAAGATGATGGAAGCTTTCAAATTCTACAGATTAAATGATCCTAAGAGCTTAATGTTTCCAGGCTTATTGAAATTTACCATCTGGCTTCTGTAACCTCTGTGCTATTTCTTTGGGAGCAGCAGAGGGCGCTCTGGCATTGTTGACACCAGATACCTCTGGGTTCCCTGTGCTAGCATCTCATTCCCTGGAAGGAAACATGCTATTTCCCAGGAGGGTTGTCCCTGAGTGTTTCAACGGGTCAAGCTGTTCCTAAACTATTCCAAGAAGCTCTAATTTCAGACAAATAGATGAAAGTTGTGAGTGCCGAAGGACTCCCACGGTTCTCTGCACCAAAGCTCTCCAATTGCCCACCTGGGTTGTTTCGCTGGGAAACTGCTGAGCACAGAATTTCATCATAGAACACTTTTGTAATGGACATTAAGTTGGATGATCATTTTTAAAGAAATTGAAAATAAACAGTTTTAAAAGTACAGAAACACTATGAATCAATAACCACACTTGACTTAATCATGTAAACAGATGACTAAATTACATATTTGTTCCCTTAGTTTTTAATCATTTTATATTGTACATTTCATTTCTATTTAGAAAATGTACTTTTAACTGAATAAGCTTTCTGAAGCCAGAGTTTAGGACTGTTATAAAAATATAGGAATAAATTGGGGAGTATTAGTGTGTTCTTATTGTGTAATATGAATTTCGACAATGCAAACGGGACTGTGTTGAAACCTTACACCCCTTTTGCTTTGTGAAGTACTCGGGACTGTGGGGAGAGCATCGGCGCAGCCAGATGGGTACTGGAAGAAGAGTGAGCACCACAGAAACAACCGCCTCCTTTCAAATCCATTTCCATTTCTGGCGATTGTTTTTCATCGACACACGAGGAACATCTTAACACCATTTCCTTTGTGTTTGAGGTGGCTCTTTTCCCAACACGGTTTGCTAACTCAATCCCCCTGTACTGTGTGTAAAATCAAACACAAACCTAAAATTTGTGGATATAAAAGTGCTAATTTACAGAACTTTAAAATCATAAGACAAATAAAACCCACCTTTTAGGATGGAGTGAGGAGGAGTTAGACTACACAGGAAGTTGTTTCTGACCTCTTTTATATCCTGAACAAATTCAAACATGGAACACATTGTTTCCTAGGTCTAGGCTGGATACAAATCAATTTATTTCCTATTTCTTTCCAATGCAAATATGACTAACTGTAGAATTTATTATTTTATAGTTTCTATACAATATTCTCAATATTTAAGTTAAAATGCTGAGAATTTTGAATATATGTTTAATGTATTCAGACACATTTGACCCACAAGTCCTAAGGCAAATCTTAATTATATAGCATTTGGTAAATTGCCCTGCCTGCTGGTCCAAGAAAGCTGTAAGGAGGAGAGCTCTGAAGTTGGGCTTTCTCCACAGTGTGGGATTCAGGCCTCCTGTGAGAGGTGACGCTCAGTGCCAGTTCCTGGCACTAGCACTCCTGTCACTCTGTGGGTATTGACCTGAGAACTCACTGAGGAAGGCAGCTCTGCTGAGAGCCTGCACAGTGGTTGCAGGATGCTTTAATCCTGCCTGCTCTGGTCACTAAAACAATCCCAGTATTATCTTTTTAATATGTCATGAAACACATTCTAGAATCCTTTCAGAGTTACCTTTGGTGACCACATCTGAGCTAAGATCCTCAACCAAGAAAGGTGTGTGTGTGTGTGTGTGTGTGTGTGTGTGTGTGTGTGTCTGTGTGTTGAGCAGTGATTTAAGAAAAAAACCAAAACGAAACAGAATTCCATTCTATTTAATCTCCTTCTAGCAGATTTTATCAACTATTCGGATTCCCGGATTCCGGTTTCAGACCAAATCAACTGATTGTCATAATAGAGTGGACAGTTTCTGCAAAATACTGTTTAGCTGTTTATAGTCTTTCCATATTTCCAATTTTTACTTGTGAATTACCTAATATCTGGCTTTTGTAGGGGGAGAAGAAGCGACTCTATTGCCTTGCTTGAGGAGTTAAGGAAGAAGAAGGGGGAGAAGGAGGAGGAAGAAGGCCCGGTCAGCACCACGGACAGCGCAAGGCGCAGAGGGCGCAGCTAGTTTGTACTTTCTCCAGCCTCTCCTTTGTTCCCAGGCCAGGCAGGCCACCCCAGAACAAAGACTTCTGTCTAGGTTCTTTCTCAGCAGGGATTTTATTAGGCTCCGAGGTTGTGGAGTGGACACATCTTAACTAAGTTTACCTCATGGTCTTCCAAATAAATTAATTTACTAAGTCTTAGAGTTTCTAGCTTCTTTCCAGTTATTCGACAACTCTGACTGATTTGGATATTGAGACTTTACCTTGGTCTTTTAAAGCAAGACAAGGCCGCCATGAGACTAGGCAGAGAATGGGAGAAGTGAAGGGCTATGGAGATGGGAGGGATTATTTTTACCGATAATTGAATCATTTGAGGTTTCTTGTACAGTGTGGTCTGGGGGGTATTTAATACCCAACTCATCCATTTTGTTTTCCCAATTCGCCCCAGGACTGCGGACAACCTCAATCTGTGTTGAAAAGGCCAGCGCTTTCTGAATGCCGACTCTTTAGACCATTGACACCAATGGGAGCTACTGCTCTCCTGACAGCTGTCAATGAAACCTCTAATATTCCCCTTGAGGATATGCATGCGGATTTCCGGGATTCTCGCTGAAAAACAGGACTCTCTTGGGTTCTAAAGATTCTGAATCAATGCGAGGGTCCTAATGCTGCACAAGATGGGTGCATACTAGAAATCTGCAATTGTTTCTCCCCACCCTTTCTGACCAGAGTCTCTCTGATATCCTTCAAATGCAGGCGTAGGCTCCGCTCTTGGCATTCACCGCGTGCCTTAATTGTATGACATTAAATCAAGGTCCGCTGTGAACACGGAGGGCAGAGTCTCTGATCTTGATCCAGAAGCAACTGACTCACTGCAACTACTACACTTTTCTCTCTGCCCTTCCTTCACCCTCCCTTGGAGTTCGGGCTTGAAGTGCCTCTCCCCAGAGTCATAACTCAGAAGCAATACTCCCATCTCAGCTTTCCTCCTGCCACATCTGCCAGAGTTGCCTTTAATTAGTCTGCATGCTGGAAGAGTAGAGGGTGCATGAATTTTCGTATACTCATGCATACATCTGCATGCCATTTACAGCGCACATAAATCCCATCTATACGTCTAAAAAATCTAGTTTTCAATGATGACATTGATCCCTCTGGTACAGATCTAATTTCTTAATCGTGTTATTTTACTGAAGGCAATTAACTGAGTTGGTTCGCCCTGAATCCCCTCCTAAGGCTGTAAGGAAAGGCAAGTCTATAAGGACCGCACCGCACCATTCATGTTCTGTTGCAGAAACACTTGTCAATCATCTTCTGCTGGCACAGAAGAAATCTAGCAGATAAAGGCGAAATATAAACATGCATGTTTATATGTCCGACACACATACGGATATGCATTTGATACTCTGATTTTGGTTGGGAAATTTTGGGAAAAGATCAGAATCCCCGGGCAGGCTGGGTCATTCTTCTTTGTATTGCTGAAAAATTAACTCAACAGCACCTGCCGAGTCCCGGGAGAGTGGGGCCCATCTGGTCTGGCTATGTTTTACTGCAGAGAGAAAAGGCTGCTTGCTCCTGCTTCCTCCGGCCCTGGAGAGCAGAGATCGAGCCTGAGCCCTCTGCAGGCGTAGATTAAGTGCAGCGCAGCAGATGCGTACTCTCTGACTGCGGCAAGAGTCAGGAGGAGACCAGAGTCTGGGCTCCGCTGAGTGAGGACGATCTGGAAAGAAGAATGAGGGGAGTTGACCTCTACGGGCGGAGCCCTCTGGACAGCGGGCTGGAGGCGGTGGGCAGCGGCTCTTTTCACAGCATTCCTTGCGGCTGGGTGGGCCGGGGGAAAAACAGGCTCCCGGTCGCTGGGAGGAAGCCAACGAGCTCAAGAGCAGGTTTTGTGCAGAGACCCCAGAGCGCTCCCCTAAAAAACAGAATCAAAACGCAGAATTAGAACAGGAGGTGGGGTGGGGTGGGGGTGGGGGTGGGGGTGGGGGCTGGAAAGGAGGTACAGGAGGCAGGTGGGAGCACTCAAGGGAGCCGAGGTACCAGACCTAGCAATTGAGCCCCGGGTTCCCCTGCAATGTTCCAGGCGAATGGGAGCTCCGAACTCAGTCCCGACTTCGGAAGCTGAGAGGATGCAGTCAAGATCAGAGAAGTGGTTTCCGGAGATGGAGCCTTGAAAGCGAGTCTTCAGATTGTCCTCTGTGCAGTATCAGCGATCCACGCATCCCGCGCGCTCTTACCCGTCTAACCCCTCCCTCAGACCACACGCCAGAACTGCATTCTCCAGTCTCCACCCCTTCTTGGTTTAGGATCCTACAAACTGCAAGACTGGAGAGTCCCCGCAAGAAAATCGAAACGCTCGATCAAATAAGAAATTACATATAGACATAGCCCTAGAAATTCGAAGGAGAAAGAGCTGGTAGCTCTGCCCAAACCTGCAGAGGACCAAAGCGTTTTCAGGCGTTGTTCCGTGTGTTCTCAGAGAAAAGAGGAGCCTGTGCAGCTTCCGCGGTATAAGGTGCTTTAGGGTGGCTTGTGGGGGCAGGGAGAGGGTGGGTCCTAGCGGTCCGGTCTTTCCCCCTCGCTTGCTGATCCAGAATTAGGGATTAATGGCTCGCTCCAGCCAAACAAATAAGGCATCTGCCTTCAGCACAAGAGGATTACACGGGCTGCTGACGTCACCAGTCAGACAGATGTTGGCTCCCAAAGTCCTGAACAGCTCACTGTGTCCTTGAAACCGAAGAACCGCAGAAGGCGCGCAGCCCTCACGAACTGCGCCTGGGCAAAGCAAAGGGCAACCGCCCTGCCCTTGCCTACACTCCCCTGGGCGCCAACACACTGGTCCCAAGATCACTCCCTAGGTCACAGCTCCCCAGTCTCCGTAGCTTTCCCACAGCACTCACTGGACACCTCCCCATCCTTGCCCTGTCAATGTCCAGGCTGGCTCAAAGCAAGTCAAAGTCACCACACTTGGTTTTCTTTCCCTAAAAACGGAGACGATGAACCACTTTCTCTTTCCACGTGTAGGCTCTGGCATGTAAGGGTTTGGGCACGCACAATAAGCACCTTACGCTGAAGAGAGCTATGCTCCAGATGAGGGACCATCTCTTAATTCTGTGGCCAAGGCGTATTCGCATTTTCTCAACCCCACCAACGTTCTTTCCCCAGGCCAAGGTCAAAATTTATGCTTAATCTTATGAATACAGCCCAGCTGGAATGCTTTCGTAAACAATGACTCCCTTCCAACCTGTCTCTGCTTTCCATCCCAGCCCTGAGCCACCATTACAACAACCACAAGATCCCATGATGAAAACGACCAGAAGACTACCAAATGCCATTGAATATCCTCCTCAAATAGTTTGAAGATGTTGCCGTTTTTTTTTTTTATACGGGTATTTTCATATGTATTATCTACGCTAAGAAAGGAGGACTTTTAAAGCATTGCAGTTTCATTCTATGGCCAAGAATGCATGATAGTTAAAGACCAATAATTCATTTCCTTATAAATATCAGCATCACTTTAATGTAATTTTAAATTTAAATGTAAATTCGTTTTTTTTATTTTTCCAACTTATGTATTGCTTACATAATAGATTCCCGTGATCTCCCAGGCCTTTACAGGTCACAAAGAAGGCTCATTACAAGATAAGTCAGGAGTCAAAGGGCTTAAAGTGAAAATTTGATCGAGCAGTTCTCTGTGTGTTATATAATCCACAAGCAAAATAATTTGAATTTGACTTCTGAAAAGGCTAAGAAGTGAACTTTCACTAATGAAACCCATGCACAAAACAACATAGTTATTTGACACAGAGCCACAGTGTGTTCTAAATCCTGTGTCCTAAACTAGATCAATAGGTACACAAAAATCTGTTGCTTTCTTGAGAAAAAAAAATAATTGTCTAACTATTTCACTGTTACCTATGGGCTACAATGCCTATCCAGAAGTAAATTGGGGTACATGTGCATCATACTTCCATTCATATTATTCCTGTCTGTCAAAGTGGCATTTAAATTTTCAATTCTATGCATTTTAGAAACCCAGTCACTGATAAAAATATGTTTAATTTATGCTAGTATCATCCAGCTAATCCCAGGTAAAATATAAATTTTCTCTTTCTCTATTTGGCTGTAAGTCAGGAATGCACATAACAAAATGCATGCATTTAAAATTGTTACTTATGAGTAACATGAACTCTAGTTGGATAAAGAAGTTATAGCCATGAGAAAGGACAGAATTTAAACATATAAATCATCATCATTTCTTTAAAACTTAGTAGAATGTTTATACATATGCTTTAAATTCAAAATCTAATTTTATCTTAAATTCAAGATTTAATCCAAATTGTTATCAAATATAATAAGAACAATTTTGCATCTAACATATACTATGAAGGTAAACTTCCCTTTCACACACACACACACACACACACACACACTCACACACACACTCACACACACACAATTTTGCTAGAGTTGGTTTGTTTAATAATTAGTTCAGTTCGCTGTCCATGGTTTTGATCCATATGAAGGAACAAGCTCTGGGTGCTTTGGAAAAAAATAAGTCAAGGTGTTTCTGCATTAATTTGGCTTCCTAACAACTTAAGATTATATAAAAGGAGGAGACCGGTATATAGGCTTTACTTTTTTTTTCTTCATTATAGTTGTTGTGTTCCCCCCCCCCCCCCCCTATTTGTCACCAAATGGAGCACCAGAAACAAATGGGAGAGTTACTTTTTTAAAAATTGTTTCTGATCTGACAAATGATCGCTCTATGTATGGGTCCAAGGATCTATCATAAATAGGATAGGAAAATGTCAGTCTACCCCCTTTATATTTCCCCCTCTTTGACCGAGAAAAGTAACACAGACATTCTGTAGTGTTGTAGAGTCATCTTTGTCTATTTTTGAATATGGTTTAACTTGAACAAGAAAATGTATAAAAGTTATACACAAAGAAAAAGAGGGCGAACAGAACAATACTCATCTGGGTCATCTCCCTGTCTCTATTATATATTCATACAGCTGTGTGCAGTTTACATAGCTATCTCACATCTACAATGAGCTAATTGTACAGAGTCCTTCTGTTAACACCTGCACTTTCTGAGATAGTAAGGAAAGTAGGATGATGTAGTAGGCAAAGGTCCTTAGTAGTTCTCTTTCCGGACAGCAATAAACATTTCATCGTGGGTTTAAAAATCTAAAGACTGACATCGGAGAGTAAAAGTAATCTTGTTCTGAGGTTCTTCCAGGGGTGAATGGAGAAAGGAAAAATAAAACCCCGCGCCCACCCCTTCCAAATAGTTGGATTTTTTTTCTTTCATTTTCTCCAGATTATCAGGACAGAAGTTTTATTTTCGTATATGTATATAACCAGATACTTATGATCCAAGAACTCCTACGAATCTTTAGAGGCACCGACCAACACAAATTGTACCTATACAAGTATATGAACAGCAGGGAAACAGACCCTTGGTTTTAAAGCGAGGTCCATACCCAACAGACCAAGAGGCTCAGCGTTAGCCATTTGTGCTTTTCTGGGTATAAGAGAGCTGTTTGTTGTCCCCACCTTTCAAAGTATTGAAAACTTGGGAAATCTTTGTACCGGGAAGAAAATGGCCTAAACACAATAGGACTCGCCATTTTCTACTTGCGAAGCACAAAGCGCTTGATGCTGCCCGCCACACAAAGAAAGCGTGGGCCGCAGAATTCTTGCACATTTTCAAGAGGGTAGAAAATATCTTTCTTGGTTGGCAATTTATATTGTCTTAGGCACTGTCCGACACACACAGACACAAACACTCTGGCATCTTTACTTAGCCCTGGAATCTAAAAGATCCCAGCTTTGAGGTTCAGATAAAAGACACAGGAAAGGCTCAAAGCTAGTCACAGCCACTATAAGTCTCCCCAGACAAGGGGTCCTAGTGGTAGGCTGCAGAGGGCTTCATGCTAGATGTGCAGCGGGAATGGAGGCGCATCCTCTCCCAGTCTAATATTCCTCCTTCCGATTCCATCCTGTCCGGTCCCCTGAGCACATTAAGTAGCCCCAGGAGCTCAGAGATCCCCATGACCCATTTCCTTATAGCGCCAGGAACCAACCTTGCAACCAAAATGCTGAGCGGGCGGCAGCACTTAAGGATGTTCAGTGCGCGGGAAACACTGGTCTGCGCGCGCCTCCCCTGCCCCCAGGAGCTCTAAGCCACCGCATACTAGCTAGACCCTATCACCAGGCTAGGCAAAACGCTGCTGCTCGGGTGCGGAAAAACAATTCAGGACGTCCCTATTAGTAAAAACATACAGGCATAGGCAGCAACTCTGTTCACAAAGGGAGCACTCTCAGTTCACCGCGCGACACAGACCTCAAAACACCCAGGAAAAAAACAGTACTTACAGCAGGTGCGCGCGTTTGGATAGTCCGCGGTCAGCTCGTTTGTTTTGTTAGTCTGTGCTTTAAAAAAAAATATATGTACATCTCTGTATATTAGATTTTACATAGCTTCCGTCGTTGAGAAAGAAATAAAAATCCTTGTAGACTAGAAAGCATGGGGGAGGGGGATGGAGATTTTCATTGTCTACACTCTGCACAAGCAGCCCAAGGAAAGACGCATATTGCTGTGTGGGGCTCCTTCTACTTTCTGCTTGAAATTCAAAAGCTTTCAACACAGCAAAGAGGGGGGTTGGTCTCTCCCCCCCCCCCCCCCTCCCCCCCCCCCCCCCCCGCGTGTTTCTTCTTTCCTCTCCTCTCCTCACCTCTCCTCTGCTCTCCTTTCCTTTCCTCTCCTTCTCTCCTTTCCTCCCTCTCCTGTCACTCACCCTCTTGCTCTTCTATAGCTACCGGCCTCTCTCTCTCTCCTTCTCCCTCTCTCTCCCTCTGCCTCTGCCTCTCCCTCTCCCTCTCTCTTTCAATCAAAGGAGGGCAGGTCGCTTCCTGCATCCCAATGAGTTAAATCAGTCACTTCTTCTCATGCATCAGCAGCCCTTTAACAATCCAAGGGCTGCAGGCACAAAAGAGCATTTAGCTGCCTCCAATTTGTGTAGAAGGCCTGCCCTTAATTTGCTTTAGTAGTATAATTAAATCATGAATTTCAGGAAATATGAAAATACTAAATTCCCAACTTCAGCAAGTGAACCACTAATAGTAACCTTTGAAAACAAATCCCTCCTCTTGTTGGTGTTCTTAGCCAGGGCCTACAATGTTCCAGTCACTTGAAAGGACAAGGGTTTGGACTCAAACCTACACTTCCCCCATTCATATGTCAAGGTCACATGGATAACTTCCCTCATTGCTTTAAATCCGAGACTTTTTTTCCTCTCTTTTGTCTTGTTTATATATATATATATATATATATATATATATATATATATATATATTCTTTTAATTTTAAAATCATTCCTTTTCTTCTAAGGGAATTAAAGTGTTTGTGAAGATCTGAACTATTAAATAAACAAATAAATACATTCTTAATATGAAATAGAATCAGAATGTATTGTTAACAGATGCTAGGGTTCAGATCAACTGACAGGCCTTTCTTGGAGAGAGTGTTTTCAGCTCTTTCTGGCTCTGTTGATGGTGAAGTCTGAGTTCCATAGGGTTTTGATTCGGTTTCTTCCAGCCACCGAGTGGGCCTTATGATACATCAGGGCTAGTGCCTATCTTGCTTGAAGAGTCTCAGGGGAATCCTGATAAGGAAAATACTGCGCTGAGCTTTTGGGAGGGCTCCCCCTCCTCTAAGTACCTTGGGGCACAAAGAGCAACACTGCATTCCTGCAGTTTCTCTTAAAGAAAGAACCCAGACCAAACCATTGTTCTTCAGTGGAGGTGGCCTAAGTAGTCAAAGCTGGCTCACACTCTCAGTCACCTACTCCCACACCCCACAAAAGGCCACTACTAGGGAGATGTTTAAGAGCGTTTTCTAGAGGAGATTCCTGTCTCCTTGGAAATTGCAGAATCCAATTACCACTAACATCTTTGTATTTTTAGCAATTTGATGTTAAGTCTACTGTTAGCTGCTGCACCATTTTCCAGTTTTAACAGCGCTAATTAAGATGCATTGGACTGAGACATCAGAGATTTGCAACATCAATCCTACCCAATGGGAACAAAACAGAACGATCCACTACTTCCTGCGTGTGAATTTTCACTCTGATACCCTAAGTCACCTTGGGCTTTTGAGTTACGCCACGCTTCACCTTGAGCACAGAGCAAAGTAAACTGGGGTATTAACTGCGACCTCCCCTCTGGAAGATGCCTAGCCACCTGCTTCTCTTCAAAATATCACACAAACCATTCTAGTCATTTGGAAACATTAAAAACTATGAAAGAAAACATTCTAAAGAAAGGATACACTCCTGTGTGTTTGTATAACACGTTTGTAAAGTGCTGTGTTTGGGGGCTCCCATTACCTGACAAAATACCATTGTGTTTGAGCCCAGGAAGCAGGCAGGGTTCAGGGTCAGTGTTTCTTTTTATTGAAGCCGAGGACTTTGGTTTGGAGAGGCACTAGTTACATCATCCTCCTGCCCTGTATCTTTTCACTGATGTTCATTCTATCCGTTTACAGTTTATTGACCAAGGTGGGATGTGATGTGGAGTTGTTGTTAAAGATCCTAGAGGACTTGGGTAGCCAGGAGGAGCAAGGTCACAGGGTGTGCAGTGCATCCAGCTGCGGGGGAGTTGCAATGCTTAGCTCTGGTTGGCCAGAAGAGTTAGCTCCGTGGGGTGGCCTCTTCAGACCACCCAGGGTGGGCACTTTACCCAGCATCCTCTCCCCTTCTCCCGCTCAGGCAATACTAGCTTAACCTCAACTTTTAGGCTTCTGGAGAGGCCTTAGGAGGGTATTGCAAGCTACTCTCACGATTTCTAAGTATGGGCCTATCCTGAACACTTCCCTATCCTAAGCTAAGTCGGCCAAAGGAAACTCAAGAATCAGAAGTTAGCGCTGGAGCATTTGCTCACCGCTCACGGTTTGCACTCGCCATCCACCCAAGTGAGATAAACAAGCGCATTACAGCCTTCACCTCCAGGCAGCTTAAGGGATGGAAAACATAGAGTTGAATCCTGCAAAGTCTGTCTTCTAAAAGAGCCTTTATTTTTTGGGCAGTTTTAACTCTTGATCTGGGTCTTCCACCCAGTTCAGCCCTGAGCAACAAGGGCTAGTGGTTGCTTTCTAGCCCCGGAGAAGGTGTTGCACACGAATCTCATACTGCCCTGCACACCTCATAGCCAGAGCAAGCTTATGAAAATGTAACCCAACCTCATTGCCAGAAGTTGTTGCTAATTAGTGGATAATAAACTTCTGTAGCCAGGGCACAAAAGTCTTTTTAAAGTGCAAAGGTGTTCTTTGTATCACATCAGAAAAGAGATTAGCATATCAATTGAACTGAAGGGATCGGACAATGAGCCCTCCTCCCACTTCACTGCCCTGAGTTCGCAGCCATCCTTCCTCTGTGTTACTTTCTAACCTTCCTCCTTGTTCTCCTGCTCCTCTTCCTCCTCCTCCCCGTCCTCCTCTTCCTCTCCCCACTCCCAGCTGGGACAAAGCACCCTTGGGAAAACTGTGCGACTCTCATTATCACTGCGGGCACCAGGCCGCACCGGCTGCTCAGCGCCCAGGCTTTAGGACTCTCAGGGAAAATGTGTAAGCTCGAGGGTGCACAGAGAAGGAGCAGGCATAGACCTGCTCAGGGGGAAAAGGAGGAGTGCCTCGCGCGGTCCCAAAGGACCTGGGACCTTTGGGTCCTGGGAGTCCTAGCCTGCCTTCTTTTCTACCCCTGCCCTCTAGACCTACTCAGGGCGCCCGACGCTAGACAACAGCCCACAACGCAAGCCACAGGCCGCTGCTAACTCCCCAATCACCCGCGGCTTCCGCGCGCGGCCTGACCGGTTGTAGTGCCTCGCTTGCATGTGCAGGAAGGCGGAGAGAGTTTGGAAGAAGCCGAAGACAGCATGCGGGAGGTGGCCACGTCCTGGCGGACCTGGGGTCCGGTTGGCTAGTCCCCGGCTGAGGTGTCTGCTTACTGTTCGGTTGAGGAGCCCGGCCGCCAGGCGTCTGGAGAGGCTGAGGCCGAAGGAGGCCTGGGCCTATCTCAGAGAAACCTCACCTGGCCCAGCTGCCCCCAGCCGGTTCCCTATCCAGCGACAGAACCTCAACAGCTTTTCCGAGTCGGCTGTGGGAGGGCACAGCATAAGAAGTCTGAGGCGGAGCTGCCCTGTTCTCCGGGCATCGACTCTCATTCCCCTCTTCCCCCAGGACCCCGAGTCTGAAGTTGACCCGGAGGGCACCCGGCCGCAGGGACTAGGGGAGCGGAGGAGCTTGCCACAGAGCTGGCAAGTGAGCTGGAAAGGCAGGCCAAAGAAAACTGGCATTACTCGGCGGTGCCTTCCTGCTGCCGAGTGGGACCGGCCACTCCACGGTCGGCGAAGAGCGACCGGCGCCTGGCCTCGGCCTCGGCCGCGGAGCGCCCGCCCGGCAACTGCGCTAAGGAAACACTTTTTTCTCCCCTCCCCTCCCCCTTCCCATCAGAGGCAGCTTCCGTTCTCCAAATACATTAAGGAGAAGAAGAGGGGAGAAAACGAAAATCTGTGGGACTCTTTTTCCACCGGTCTATAGGTGTTCCTTAAACCAGCGCCAAACTCACACAAGTTTTCCCTGAAAACCATACACTTTAAGTGCAGTGAGGGAAAATGCCGAGAGAAAAAGTGAAGGTCGGTGTTTCCCTTAAATGCAAAACGTCAGAGAGGGTTTGAAAAGAGCTTTGCGTTCCTTGCGAAATCTCTATTGTTACTTGGCAAACAATGGGAGCCTGGGCGACTGCAAGGCTAGGAGAATGAATAGGCGATCCGCGGGATGTGTGCGGGTCAGTGCTTGCAGTCCTGGGCCTATAGCCCCTTTCTCAGCTTGCCACAATAAACTAGAGCAAGGTTCAGTCTTTACTGGGTCACCGGCCATCCTCTATTATTCAACACTGCACAACAAAAAAACACTTATTAATCAGCGCTGACCAGAGGCCCCTTTTGAAACAAGAGAGGAGAGAGAGAGAGAGAGAGAGAGAGAGAGAGAGAGAGAGAGAGAGAGAGGTGAAAAGAAGATTGAGACTCCTAGGACAGATCTTTCTAAAGCCAGAGCAACCACAGGGTCCTTTCCTCCGTTGGCCAAAGTTTATTTGACACAACAAAGTTTTTAAATCAGGCCACAGACTTGCATTTCTCATTTGCCTTGTTCCCTGTCTCTTCTTCTGAAGACTTTCAAGACTTTGTTGCAAGGAAGGATGGCTTTAGGTCAAATTGGTAAGGCCTGATCTTAAAGATCTAATTGCTGTTGGAAAAGAAGGCTGTTTCCCAGCTGGGCCTCCACTGGAGATGATGCAAGGAAGACTGTCCACTCTGCTGTGGCACCCTGCTGATGGATGAGGTGTCAGGCCAGTCGTCATGTGAGCACTGGTTTCCAAATGGTATGAGCAATCGTCAAATGTGCTTAATACTGATACTGAAAGCAGTCTGTAGATTTTGGTACTTCAAGATGCTTCATGCTGCAGATAGAAGGCTGAACTTGCTTGTTAGAGTAAACAGAAGTATTATGCCTGTACTTGAAGTGATAGAAAGCAATGAGTAGTTTCAGGGACAGAATTTGTTCTAAATGTTCCATACCACCAGAGCCAGTGTGTTCTTTGCTCAGGGTTATTATTTTTTTTAACAGATTGTATTTGATGCCTGTACTCTGGTTGTGTATCTTTCACTTATTCTGCTTCATGGTAATTATTAAAACATGCTCAGACACACATGGACAGTCATATACATAAAGCTAGAGTGGTGTATACATCAGCTTTATGGATTTAAGACTTAATCGACCAAGTTCTCACCTAGACATTTTTGATGACAAAATTTTGCCATGTTTTAATTGGTAATTGGAAGTTAATATTTCTTTTTTCTTTTTCTTTTCTTTTTCCTGTCTGTGTCTCCTTACTCATGTTGTAATTTGTAATGATTACAAATGAGCAAAGATCTTTGGCAGTAGATATTCAATCCTGGTTATTAACAGACATAACACAAGTATTTCCTTAAAAAGTAGAAGTGAATGTGAAAGTATTCTTTTAAATTTAAATGTTCCTCTTGGAATATTGAATAATATAATTATCTATCTCACTTGTTATGATTTGAAAGACGTTTTAAAGCCAGAAACTATATGGATGAGGGATTGTAAATTGACCAAATTAAGCTGTAGAACTATATGTCTTGGTAATGAAAGCAAGCATGAACAATTACTTGGTAGTAAAGCAAGTTGATATTTGCTAGATTTTATATATAGAAATGTAAAAACAGGTTGCATGGTTTGGTCTCCAGAAGTATGTTTTACTTAGATGTCTACTATTCAAGATTGGCTCTCTTATGTAGAAAATATTGTGTTATTCAGATTTTGCAGAGCTCAACAGTTTTTGCAATGGAGTAATCAACTGTTATCTGAATTATTTAAAGGCTGAGATTAAATAAAGGCCTTGGAGTTGAATGCTGACAAGCTCTCACATGTAGGCAGGAGAAAGTTTAGTCATCTTTCCTCTCTGTATATACTTTGTAAATAATTTTAACCTAGTGTGGAAAATTATTTCTAAAGTTTATACATAGATATGAACAATGAATAATTCTTTTAGAAATTGTTCTTAAATGAGCAAATAGAATTATTCAGAGAAGTAGTAGGTAACTGTTCAATAAACAGTAGTGTGTCACCTGAAATAAATCAAGACTGTTACACATACACACACACACACCACATACAATAAAAAGCTACACTGGTTCAGAAAAAAATATTTTGGGTGTAGAATACATTCATTCCAAACATTAGTGTGTAGGACATCATAATTTTTTGTCATATTTTAAATTTTTGATTATTGGCTTGATTTTCCAATTCTCTCAGAGGAGTTTATGTTCCATTTGTGTAGATATTTCTATGTGTAGACTAGAGATGCATACTAAATGCAGCTGATCACACATTATCTTCTGAGTTCCATTGAACACGCAAATAAAGCTTTAATTGGTTTACATAATACATTGACTGTGTATTTATATCATCACATAACACATTATTTTATCCCATACTTAAGGATTTTAAACACCTTTTCATTCTTTCCTTCATCCTTTCTCCTCCATCTCCTTAAAAGGGGGGGGGGAGAAAGAGAGAGAGATTAAGTAAACGACATTGTAATGATAATGTCTTAAATATACCAATAAGTTTGTATGGAAATTAGATTAGCTTCCACATTTGTCAAAGGAGAAAGAAATAATACATAAATGCATTGAGCAAATGTTTAAAACAGAAAAATGCTATTTGTTGATATTCACCAGAAAAGCAATATTTATTAAATTTGGTGCATCTTCATGATATCATTATTATTATTTCTAAGTACATTAATTCTGGGCTAGAACTTACACATGGTTGAGTTTTTAGCATAAAATATATCTGGCTTAGCTCTCAAAATGATGTGACAGATATACAGCATGCTAAACATTACTTTGCAGATATCTAAGTCATCTGCTTGCCATATCTATATATTTGGTGTTTTAAAATCCACCTGGATTGTTTTCTTCTTTTGAAAATTATATTAACATAAATCTCAACTACAAAAGGAAACAACTATCTTGACAGAATTGGAATATTTTTTACACTAGTAAAGAATGGCTAGATGGCATTAAGGTATGGTTGTTTTAAAAATCATATTCAGTCTTATTAATTTATCTGGAATCATATTTCAGTTTTTCTTTGATTTTCCTTCATGGAAGTTGCATATAATCCCATTTTATTTTTTCTATCTTGAACAGACTTTGTCACATTCAGTTTAAATTTATATCAACATGATCTGACAAACCAATAGATTATCATTAAGTAAAATGTAAACCTTATCAAAATGTTGCCTTTGTTCTCATTACTTACTCTTTTATCTAAAAATAAATCAATTTTATTTTTCATGATAGAAAGGAGGCAAAAGGAGCTAACAGAAATTTTAGTTGCCTCCTGTGATTTGGTCCATTGCTAAAGAATTCTAGTTAGCTGTATACATCTATGGCTACTATAGAAGTACTCAGCCTGATAGTCATTTATTCATAAGCTTCCAGCTCACAAGAGACTCCAAGTTATATTTAGGAGAGTAGGACCCTGCATGATATGTGTTTATTTGATTCTTCAATTTAAATACTTCATAAATATAGTAAAAGTTATTTTTTAAGAGAAAATTTCATTAGGTTTATATGTTGTGCACTTAAACATCTGTGATGTGTTTTTGTGTATGCTAGAATATGACACCTCATTCTTTCTGGAATAAAGGAAAATTAAGCTTCCAACTGAAACTTTTTCTCTAAAACTATTTCCCTCCTTCTTAGCACAGTATCTTCCTCAACTAATTGCATTTTGCCTAATATGCTGTGAAAGTTGTTTTGACTTTGACAACAATTTCTCACCCAGAAAACTCTGTGCTTATTTAATCATCTAGGACAAAGCAGGATATTCCAGAGAATTTCACCAAGTGATCTAAAGATATGCTTGTATATGTTTAAGTTGTTTTAAATTCTTATGGTTGACTGGTATTTATCATATCATTAAAGACAAGAATTTAGTATTCTTTTTAATTATAGTAGCTTTTTTAAGATGATTAAAGTCATGTTTTAGAATTTCCTACGGAATAAAAAGTATACAGTGGAACACATCTCCTCTCTGTACTTCTTTGACTTTCTCTTTTCTATTTTTCTCCTTCTTCCTCCTCTTCTTTCTGTTCTTGGCTTGACAGTGTTTCAGCCCTACAAATAGATTCATTAATCAGTAATTACAAAGTTCAAGCTTTCTGATATTTTGGTTAAAGAATATATTTGGAAACATCCTAAGAAACTAAGCTATGCTGGTGTGACTTATTTTGTCCTTGGGTTTTTGTGGTTTAGAATGTAGATTAATGTCCTTGAACTCGTATAATGCCCAATGTGTTTTTTATTTTTTTGAGGGAGGCATTTAATAGCACAAAGGTATGAAGGAAGATATTAGACAGTCTCCTATGAATCAATTAGGGCTTTGGTGGCACTGTAAATAGTATCTAACTAATACTTTTGTGTCAGCAAACAATCCTGTTTTTAAGCTTTCCTTTTTCTAACAATCTGCTTTTTACTAAGTGCCAAGAGAGCCCTTGAAAATTAAGTCTGGTAAAAATCATTTGTTCTGTACCTGACAAAGGTATCAAGAGGAAGGAGAACTCCAGTCTCACATCATGACTGGCAGTTTGGAGTTCATGCAAGTCTGCAGCAGTATAAAGTTATGTTTTATGTATATGCATTATTTTATGTATATGCCCAATGATTTATTTTCCAGTAGTTACATGTACATTACAGATGGCGGAAGACCATATTTAAAATTAAAACCCTCAACATGGGAATATTTACTTGAACATATTTTAGAAGAAAAAGCATTAGAGTGGGAAAAGGTCTTAGTTATGGGAAAAAGAAAAAGAATCTTAGCTACAAAAATACACAATTGCAATTCCAGCCTTAATTGTGTCCTGGTTTTTAGAAGATGACAGTTAATATACTGAGTTTTACTTGGAATTTCATCATCTTGTGAAAGACAGCTTTTATGAAAACTAGTCACCTGAGGCTCCACTCTATCTTAACAGCTTTTCATCCCAAGCTTTTCACTGATCTTCTGAGACTTAGTGATAAACAGCTCTGCTTGTATATACCCATCACCAAAGATCTGGGATGAGTAACTCGAGGGCAACTTTGAAGGATTTGAGATTGGGATGTGAACTTAGTTAGAAATGCTCTACATCAATGATAGTAGCATACAGAATCCACCAGATCACATTTCATCTGGGAAGCTAGGTAGTCTAGAACCTTGGTGAGTACATTGATGGGAGAAACACTATAAACCTTGACATGACAGATTCCCTAGGTTTCTATGGCAGCTGCTGTCCCAAAAGCAGATTGACAATTTCTCCAAAGTGGTTGGAAAAATAATCTCATGATTTAATGCAGACCTTCCTGTATTTTTTAGTATCAATCCTAATGATTCTGCAACTATAAAGAGAAAGTGTTCCAAGATCTAGCTTCCCTTTCTGTTCTGAGTTTTTCTTTTCTCCTGTTTCCTCTTTTCATTTGCTCTTCTTCCTCTTTTCTTCTTGGTTTGACAATGTATCAATCCCACTGGTCGAAGTGAACTTTGTAAAGGTTAACTTGCATTGCTGGTGATGCTTTAGCATTAGTTGGGTAAGGAATTTAATGAAGTGTCCCTACTTGAGTTTGTTCTCTTTTTAATCTTATCATCTGAATGTTCTACTCTTCAAAGAACAACATCTTAGATGAATGTTCTTACTGCATGTAAGTCTCACTTTGTACCATCTAAGAGGACATGTTGGGAGCATGCAAAAGGTCAAACTACAAGTGTGTTTTTCTTCTAGTATAGGTCTGGGACAGCCCAAATTGATAAGTTGACAGTATCTCTCAGATTTCCTAGGCAAAATCTCAAAGCTTTCCTTTGGATTTAGAAGTTCTGAATCTAGAAAGATAAGGGACAGGGCTGCTTTTCCTGGATAATTCCAGTTTGGTCATGTCTTTATTCTAAGTGTTTGTGTGTGTGTGTGTATGTGTGTGTGTGTGTGTGTGTGTGTGTGTGTGTGAGTGTGTGTGTGTGTGTGTGTGTGTGTGTGTGTGTGTGTGTGTGTTGTGAAGAAAGGTAGAAGTTGGTGATAGCAAGCATACTTGTTAAGAGACTGACTTGAAAGTTGGAACATAGACATACTTCTAAAAACAACTTTCAATGACTTAAAAATATAACAAAATGAATCAAACTATGACAAATCCTCATGCAGTTTCCCTATGGGTTGGGTGTGCACACATACACATAGCTATACAGGTGAATCTAGGGATTAAGTAAACTGAAAAATGCGTATTGCCTGGGAGACAGCATAGCTACTGCATAGTAATAAAAAGTTTCAGGTGTATCTCCTAAACTTAATATAAGACTCAGGAAAGATGAGAGGAAAAGAGCTGATATTCTATTGAGTGCCATCTGTCAAAGCTTTACCAGCTTCTTCCACAGACACATTACTTCATATATTCTTATGAGGACATGTCAAGGTACTAATTTTTCTTCATTTTAGAGAAGAGAAAGTGAAAGCTGAGATTGGGGTTGGGGCTTCTAACTTATACTGGCCAAGGTCACACAAATAAAAATTTTTGGAATCCACATAATAATTTAAATGAGTTTGTCTTTAGAATTTAAATGTCTCTCATCAACCAGATATATCTCATGTAATTTATTTTGCTAATAATCACTGATGAAAGATAAGTATTTAATTACCCTGCATGTTTCCAGACTCTTTGTACTCCATATTCTCTTCCTGGCTCATGGTTATTGCACACCTTTGTCTTTGAGCAGGCAACCAGAATTTTCAGGCATTCCTTCTTCAAGCCTCTTCTGGATCTCTGGCTCCAACTTCAACTTCCTTGTGAGGCTTTCTCTAGAACATGGACTTGAGTGTCTTTTACTTTTCATGGCTATGTAAATCTATGGGCTTGATGCCAAATCTTTTTATGGCGTGCACATGAGTCAGAATGTTCTGTTTCATTACACTGCAAAACTAAGGTATTTAGAAAGGGCAGTAGCAATTTTACTTTTAGAAATTTAGTTTTAGAATATAATGATTCTTTTTCTTTTTTTTAAAATACTTTATTTTTTTCTTCAAGTTACATCTCAGTCACAAACCCCTCCCTATTCCCCCTTCCTATCCCGCCCTTCCACCCTCTTCCCCCCAGAAGTTTCCCCTTTCAGTCCAACAGATGGTTCCTTCTCTTATAACAGTAAATATTATACAAAATAAGAGATATAAATATGCCACATTTATGAGAGTTAAATGGCCCAGTATACCTTCCCAATGTCCAGTTTCTACATATTTGGCCCCTGACTTTAACATTCTACGATCTAACCATCTCCATGAGTTTAAAGGTCTATATCTGACTCAACATTCATACTAACTTGCAACACACTTTTACTAGTATCTTCTAAGATCTATAACACCCTCTTGACTCCTAAACAACTCAAAATTTAATTATGAGACTCTAGCTGTCTATTCTTCAATCACCTCAGAGACCTGAGAGGGATAAATATAACTGCTTATATAGGAAGTGCAGGGCCTGCAGCTTCCAAAACTAAGAAATGACATACCAATGACTGCCTGGACAGTTCCCATTTTCTCTCCATACATTCCTGCATCAGTCTTCAGCCTTTGGGTCCTGTTTCTCTGACAGACATTTGTTGTAGAGCAGGGATTATGAAGGACTTACCTACCCTGTCTTGGCAGAGCTAGGCTGTCGACTTCCCTGCTACCAAGTTTTGTCCTTTTTGGACAGCAGTCTGTCTGCAGTTGGAGCAAGGGGTTTTTTCATGCCAAGAGATAGGCTTGCCACTAATTCAACCATCTCACACTGGAGATTCTTCGATGCTTATCTTCTACTTGGAGTAGAATAGGGGGTGCTGTCAGGAGCTGATATGTCTCGATATCAAAAAAAAAAGAAAATCGTAATTTAAGGTAACATCTTTGAATGCCATATTCTGCAGATCTCTTGGGGTTAAAATGTTGCTTGTCTCTTAGCAACTTGATTACTGGGTAGTTTAGAGAATATCTGTGATAGACTGTCATAGTAACTAACAAAGTGACATGTTTGCATGACTAGGAGTTTGTTTTACTTAACTATCCTAGACTGTTTTAGACGGTTGGTATCAAGAGGCCAGAGCTTCACATTTTAATTTTAAGTATCTCTAGGTATGATACCATTAGGAAGCATTACTTTTAATTTTGTATCAATATACAAAGATCTATTCAATTGTGGTTAAATATACTCTTAATTATGTATCAATATACAAAGATCAATGCCTATGTAGCCCAATACAATCTTAATATTACGTCCATATACAAGGGTCAATACCATTGTGGC